>PVKS010010672.1:0-59311 GCA_004027875.1 Aplodontia rufa
AAAACTATATTTAGCACAAATTATTTTGTTAAAAGTATAGTTTTCTAGATAATTAACTTTGAACTACTATTTTTGTGTTTCACTCCAGGGCAAAAGAAACTATAAACCTCTATAACTAAGTAAAAGTCAATATTATGGTGTATGGGAACTCCTATAAGATACTGGATAGCAAAGGTTTTCTTTCCATTTGGCCACAGGAGTTAAGTCCCTTTTCTAAGAGTGAAACTGAAGTGTACATGTATTAACCTCAAAAGATTGATGCTCCATTTAAAATATTAAATAATATATAGAGAGTGAAGGTGATTAAAAATTAAGGATCCATTTTCTCCGACTGTAGGCTCTTAACAAGGAAAAGCAATCAGAAATTATAGAAGCTATAAACTATGTCCCAGATTGAGGCATCATAATTAAAAAGAGAATGCATGCTTCAATCAAAAAGCAGTTGAAAATAGTTGTTAGTGAGGTAAAGACTACCCCTCTGTGCCTTTGATATTTTAAAAAGCAGTTATTTCAATTTCTTGCCTACTTTTCTATTTATTTATTTATTTATTTATTTAGTGGTGCTGGGGAGTGAACCGTGGACTTGGCACATGCCAGGCAGGCACTGTACTGCTGAGCCACATCCCTAGCCCTACTTTGTTGATTTTTAAAGCTTATTCAGTTTTTTCCCCCCGAATAGAGATTAATCGTCTAATCATCTGTTTTTGTAAAGAGATTGCCTATTGCAGAGATAATGCCAGATCCTGTGATTTATTAGTTATTTTGGGTATTCTCTAGACATAATCTAGCTGAACTGTGTAAGCCTGTGTTATGACTTTCAGAGGTACCATTCACTTTATTATAAAGGGCTTTAAGGGGTTTTGTGAGTTAGGAAACTCTAGATTATAAGAAGTTCCTGCATAACTTTACAGATCATTGATATATATTTTGAATCTCACAAAGAGAATCTCTTTTCCCTAATTATTGGATTTTTTTTTTTTTTAAATAAAATGATCTAGAAACCAGGGCTGGATCGGTTACGGTGTTTGCCTGGCAGGCGCCAGTAAGGGAGTCCAAACCCCGGTACCACGTACACAACAAAGTGTCTGAGCAATGAAGGTCACTTGAAAAACTAAATAAAAATTGTCTTTCTATCTCTCTCTCTCTCTCTCACTGTCCCTCTTTTTAAAAAAAAAAAATCTAGAAATCAGTTTTACCTTAGGGGGAAAGAAAAAGGAGGGGGAGAGGAACTGACCTTTTGAGTTGATTAAAGTATGTGAAGCACTGTGGGGCCTGGAGCAGTGGCTCAGCGGTTGGAGTGCTTGCCTGGCGGCACAAGGACCTGGGTTTGAACCCAAGCACCACATATAAAACTAAGTGTCAGAGAAACAAAGGCCTGATGAAAAACTGAAGTTGATTGTCTCTTTCTCTGTCTCTCTCCTTTAAAGAAAAAAGACTGTGGATAACATAAATTTGCTAGTCATTTCTATGTTGGTCTTTGACTTCTCTGATAAATTTTCAACTAGACTTATTCCACTGTCGCCAAATTGTTATAGTTATTAAGATTTATCCTGAGACTGAATCCATGAGACAGAAATGTGATTAACCTATCACATATTTGAGCTGAGATAAACAAATAATAATTTACCATGAATTAGCCAAGCTCTGCTACTAGGTCCATTCAACCAGAAAGGGTTTTCAGTGTTTATAAAAATGTCCCTTGGCTCAGTGTGCTAAGCAGTTTCTCTTAGGAGGAGCTGTAAATGAATAGGCATCCTGAAGCATATCTAGCAAAATTTTACCCTCTTAGACAATAAAATGTACTAATATATTTTCAGGTAGCTTTTAATTTAAAAAAATGAAATAGAGGAATTTACCATTAATCTCCTACTCAATTCAATTTTTCTAAATGTGTAAGTTTTCTTTTTCTTTTTTCTTTTTTCCTTTTTTTTTGGTTATTGCTTTGTTTGTTTTTGTTTTAATTTGTTTTTTGGTGCTGGAGATTGAACTCACAGATGCTAAGCATGAGCTATATCCCAGTGATTCATTATATAAGTATTACATGAAATTCACGAATGACTATAGTACCATTTAGGTATTCTTTACATTTTGTGTAGTACCATATGTCCTTTACAAAGCACTACCACACTTATTCTGAAACTCTTTAATTGGTCTTATGAGTTAATACATGGACATTTTCACAACTGTAAATGGAAATGCAGACACTGGTAGTCACCTGCTAAGAGCATATTGCTATTAATTGAGGAATTAGGACTAAACCATCATGTCCCAACTTAAAGCTTTTTTTCCCCTCCCAAAATAGATCTCATAGTTACATATATGGTTTGCAAGGTAGGCAGTTCAACAATAGATGAGAACCAGATTAGGGGAAGCAGCAAAGCAGGAAGGATCAAGTGGGGAGGAGATCTTAAGCCAGACAAAAGAAATAGTGCTTCTCCATTTTGTAAAATAATTTGGGGACTATAGTAGGTAAACTTTAATAACCAGGAATACTAACTCTGATATTTTGTGAATAAATGAAACTGTCTATTTAATCACTTGTCCACAGAAGTCATTGGCTTGCTAGCTATTGTGTTCCTCCAGGTGAGGAGATTGGAAGGTTTGATAAATACCATGGCAAAGGAATCTAGACAATGAGGGGTTTTAAAGTACAAGATTAGTAGGTTACTATTTGTAGCTCCCTTAATGCCAAATCAGGATAAACAGACTCAAGAATTGTGGTTACAATTGTAGCCTAATCAGATATTACTAAAAAGTGAAATTGAGGATGGAAGTTGAATATTTAAAATAGAGCTACTATTTAAGATTTTGAAACTTGCATATACCACCCTACTCAGTGAAACCAAACTGTAATAAAATTCTTAACACGTTTACCTGAGCTGAGTAAGGAAGTGTAGGTCTGTTGACCCTACAGGATGTCTTGCTGTTAAGACCTGCTCTCTCAGTCCTTAGCAGAACAGTTTTCCTTACTGTGCATAGGAAGCTTCTTTTCTAGTAAGTACACAACCATAACACTGAATCTATTACTTGATTATCTACAGGATGATCTTGTATTATCAGAATTCTAAGTTTTTATAAGGACATGTAATAAAAGATTTTTGGGGGCTGGAGCAGTGGCTCCGCGATTATAGCACTTGCCTCACATGCACAGGGATGTGAGTTTAAACCCCAGCACCACGTACACAACAAAGTGATGGAGCAACAAAAGCCACGTGAAAAATTAAATAGAATTGATTCTCTCTTTCTCTCTCTCACACTGTCCCTATCTCTTTATTTTAAAAAAAAGTTTTATATATTTCAGTTTCTCTCAATGTCTTAAAATTTTTCCTTGTTTTTTAATTAATTTATTTATTTGCAGTACAAGGGATCAAACCCAAGGCCTTGCCCATACTAGACAGGTGCTCTACCACTGAGCTCTATCCCCAACTCCTAAAGATTTATTTTCTAATTCACAAGTTAATTTGTAAGATTTAAAAGTTTATTATTTTTATCTTTGCTGCCTTTCTTAACATGATTAGGAAAACGAGTAGTACTAATGAAGAAATTTCCTCTGGATGGAGAGAAGATAGGCAGAGAAGCAGCGTTATTTATTGTTCCATCAGTTGTCAAAGGTAAAAACCTAAATTTATCTTATGTTTACATACTTTAGATGCCAAGTGAAAATTTATTGAGGAAATTAGAAGTTTGCTTTTATAGCTACTACTATGATACTGTTGTAAAATGCATGTTTTTAAGTTAATAGAAGAAAATTTTTTTACTTGTTACAAATGTTTTGACTTCAAAGTAATATATATATATAGGCATGTATAAACATTACTGGCTGAACAGTAATGCTTTTGTTTCAGTTTTTATAAATAGGATGGAGAAAAGAAGAGGAAAGGTATAATTTAAAATACTTAGCTTAAAATTGGGAGTTTTTCAAAGATAGGTAGAATAGAATAAGATATTTCAGTATTCTAGAAAACAGATTATGATCAAAGGTTACATTGTTATTGGGCGTAAGAAGTATCAATAATAGTTCTAAAATACACTGCCCAATAATAATATTGGTAATATTAAGGAACATTGGAAAATTTGAGTCTTTGATATCCTGGAATAATAGAAAGCTTTGAGTTTCAGTGCAGACCTTATTACCAATTAATTTTATGTCTTTGGGCAGATCTCTTCTTTAAGCTTTAGTTCTTTATTTGTAAAATAGGAACACTATTATTAGGTGCCTCACTTGGTTTATAGTGCAAGAAGAATTCAATGATACATTGGATGTGAAATCACTTTGGAAATTAGAGTACTGGCTTCATAAAATAGTGATAACATCAGTGATATCTTAATGATTCACCATAGACATCTCATCAGGCTACTGATTCACAATACTTAAAAAATATTTTATTAACCAGCCGTGACATTCCAGATATGTTTTTCCAAGCCATTCTTAAGATAAAATGTTCAGTATTTTAAGTGGTGTTGGAATATTAATAAGTTTTACAATATTGTTGAGGAAAAGAAAGAAGAAACAATTTCTGTAGTCTTCCAGGATTCTCAATAATACATTCACAAACTAAGTGGACAAGATTACAGAGCTAGCCATCATTTGAATACAGGCCTTCTAATTCCAACTATAGAACAATTTTTTTTAAACACTATGTATTTATAAGTGAAGAACTTGTAGTTGTAAACCTTTTATGTGATGGCATAATTCTTTTTTCTTTTTCAGATAATACTAAATATACATATACTCCAGGATGCCCAATTTTTTACTGCTTACAAGATATCATGCGAGTCTGTAGTGAATCCAGTACTCATTTTGCAACACTTACAGCAAGGATGTTAATAGCTTTGGATAAGTAAGAAATGCCATTAAAAATATTTTTAATTAATCAAAGATATGTTCATACTTGAAATTAGTCTGATAGGTATAGACACTTAGAATAAAACATGTTAAGAAATGGTAAGTTTTTCAAGAATAAAATAAAAATGAAAACTACCCAATGCAAGATTGGCTGATCTGCTTACAGCATGTTAATTTTATTCAAAAAAATAACAACACTGCCCTGACTTTGAAATTAAGATTTCTTCTGTTATAAAACCGGATTTTGTATTTTGTTACTCTTATCAGTAAGTCATTTAACCTCTCCTGCTTTTGTCTATTACAGTAGGGCTCTTGTCACCTACATCTCTGTAAATTTTGAAAGTACTTCATATTTTTTAAAGGAAATTATTATTACAATAACATATACATTTTAAAAAATTGTTTGCTGTGTCCATTAACAAAACTTTTATTAACAAATGAAGTACTTAGCTAACACTAATTAAATTTATAAAAATCCAAATGTAATATTAGAAAGTATCACATTTCAGAGTTAGTCTACCTTTTCATCTTCATTTTTGAACAGATGTTTCTACTACCTCTTTCTTTGTATTTTGCCAGGTGGTTAGATGAACGTCATGCCCAGTCTCATTTTATTCCAGCTTTATTCCGACCTTCTCCTCTTGAGCGAATAAAAACTAATGTCATAAACCCTGCATATGCTACTGAATCAGGTCAGGCAGAAAACTCACTACATATGGGCTATAGTGCATTAGAAATAAAGAGTAAAATGTTAGCCCTAGAAAAAGCAGATACCTGTATTTACAACCCTTTGTTTGGATCAGATCTTCAATATACAAATCGGGTAAGAGTTGAATTTTGGCTTTGGTTTCAAAAGACATTTCATGTCAAGTGCAATTTTTTTTCCTGAGATAAATACGTCTGTTGTTAATTATAAACGTTAAGATGATATCCATGCTCTGTTTGTATACATACAGGTCAGTTATGTAAAGCTCTTAAGAAGTCTTTGTTTTTGTTTTGTTTTCCACTTTCTAGGTAGATAAAGTGGTAATAAATCCATACTTTGGTCTAGGAGCTCCAGACTACTCAAAAATCCAAATTCCCAAACAGGAAAAATGGCAGAGAAGCATGAGCAGTGTCACAGAAGACAAGTACTGTTTTGGTTTTGCTCCATATTGCTTTCCTTAAAACTATATTATAGTGTTAAAGTATTGTTTAAAATTGTATGTGCTATAATTGTATTATATAATCTAGTTATTATTAAACTTACAGCTACTCAGGGATACGTAACTTTCATAGTTATGTCACATTTGTTTTGAAACAATTTCAATTTCACCAATGCTAAATATATTTTTTAAATTTCTTCCTAATGATTAGAGATCGACAGTGGGTAGATGATTTTCCTCTCCATCGAAGTGCCTGTGAAGGAGATTCGGAATTACTAAGCCGTCTTCTCAATGAGAGATTTTCAGTCAACCAATTAGATAGTGACCACTGGGCACCCATTCATTATGCATGCTGGTAAATGAATTACTTTTTCTTTTCTTTTAAGAAAGAATAAATATTTTAAATATTAGTATCTTATTACAAAACTATTCTCATTCCAGACACTTTTTCTCCACCTTTTGAGTTTTCTGTTTTGATCTTTTGATTACTATGTGTGTGCCATTGTTCGGAATTGCAAGGTCTACCCCCATGCAGCTTCTATTATTTTGTAGTGGGTTTATGTTATGCTAGTTTATCCTTAAAGTTTGCATGTGCTAACAAATTAGATCTTGCATCATGTTAGGAAAGTATCCTTTTAGTTCTTTGGAAAATTGTATCAAAAACCCTCATTAGGGGCTGGAACAGCAGCTGGGTGGTTACAGTGCTTGCCCTTCATGCTCGAGTACGTGGGTTCAAGCTCTAGCACCATATACACAACCATGTGTCAGAGCAATGAAGGTCACAGGAAAAAACTAAATAAAAATTGATTTTCTCAGTCTTTCTCTTTTTCTCACTGTCCCTCTCTCTTTAAAAAAAAAAAAACAAAACTCTCATTAGAATCACAGCCCTTTTGGGCTGGAGTGGTGACTCAGAGGTTACAGCACTTTCTTGGCATGCTCAAGTACTCAAGGTCACACCCCAGCACCACGTACACAATGAAGTGTCAGAGCATTGAAACCCACATGAAAAACTAAATAAAATTGATTAATTCTTTCTGTCTCTCTCACTGTTCCTCTCTCTTAAAAAAAAAAAAAAAGAATCATAGCAGTCTTCTGTTTTATTAGAAGTGAGGGATGGAACAGAATTAAAGTTAGCTCTTAATACTACTTGCCCAATGTAGTTCTTGTTCTCCTACTCTTCTCACATAATAATACTGCTTCCCCTTAGCTGGGTCGTTTTTTTCAATGTCAGCAGCTATAGTTAACAGTATTGTCCATTGTCTCAAAAGAACATTATCATACTATTCTGTGGGGAAAATACTGTTTTTCTTTTGATCTGTTGTTTAAATTGAACTTCTTGGCTTGTTTCAGAAGTACCACATTACTTACTGCCTGTTAAATGTCCAAGATATCTTAGTTATTAAGCAAGGAACTTTACATATGTGTACTTTAGTTCATTTATCTATTTGTAAAATACAATAACATGATCATTCCTAGAGTTCATTCCAATTCAAAATTCTTTTGATTTCTCTGATACAAATATTTGTGACCAAGTAGTTAAATATAGTTGCTTTTAGGTATATGTTTTTTTTCTGTTTCTTTAAAAATAAATTCCTTTATTCTGTAAATGTGCTCTTATTTTTCCAATTTGGAAAATTTTTATATTTATATATAGGGTTACCCCTAATTGTATTTAATTGATGTACTAGTTGTTACTTCAGATTACCGATAAATATTGATGACAGAAACAATACTGAAAGAAATTGCATGCTTTACCTGGAGGTAAATAAAAGAGGTAGAGAATATAGTTCAAACCTTAAAATAAATATACTATGGAATTTAGAAAGGCCAAGGCAATGAATTGCCCTTTGTTGCAGGATATCTTTCTTCTCTAATAAAAGAATGATTTTATTTTCAACTACCTATTTCTTAAAAACACTAGTGTAACATTTCTTGTGCTTTGGAAAGTACCTAGGTTTTTTTGGGGGGAAAGAGAGGGAAAGGACCAAACTCAAGGCTTTGCTCATGCTAGGCAAGTACTCTGCCACTGAGCCAAATCCCCAACCCCTCCAAATGTTTTTTTTTTGTTTTGTTTTGTTTTGTTTTGTTTTTAAAGAGCGAGAGGGACAGTGAGAGAGAGAGAAAGAGAAAAGCAATTTTATTTAGTTTTTTATGTGGCTTTCATTGCTCTGACACTTCGTTGTGTATGTGGTGCTGGGCTTCGAACCCACATCCACGCGCATGCCAGGCAAGTGCCGTAATCACTGAGCTACCATTCCAGTCCTCCAATATGTTTTAAAGAATTAATTGTATATTATTTTGATTGGACAGTTATGAAGTCCCTTTTTTGTTGTTATCCTAAATTATTTTTTAATCTAAGATTTTGAATTTGTGTTTATGTCTTGCCTCTCTGATTATATTATAAATCTTTCAGAGCAGAGACCATGTATCATATCTTTGTGTCTTCCACATAACCTAATGTACCTCCCACATACAGGATTGTCTTTGGGCCTCTTTTGTAATTCATGGTCAGGCCTAAATGTAAAAGATTCTTTTAAGATTGTTTATGACTTATTTTCTGATTCTAAACCTTTTTTTCTTCTTTTTTGGTGCTGAGAATTAAACCCAGGGTCTTGCACATGCTAAAGCACATGCTGTACCACTATGTGTACCCCCAATTCTTCTGAAACTTATTTTTTTTTTAAGAGAGAGAGGGACAGTGAGGGAGCGAGAGAAAGAGAAAATCAATTTTATTTAGTTTGCATGTAGCTTTCATTGCTCCAACACTTCGTTGCGTATATGGTGCTGGGGTTCGAACCGCATCCTCATGCATGCCAGGCAAGCACCTTAATCACTAAGCCACCACTCCAGCCCCTTCTGAACTTATTTTTAACTAAAAATTATATCTAATTTATAACTTTTTTACTTTGTATAGAGTGTTTCTCTGTCATCTGCTCTATCATTTATTTGATTTTATTTTCTCTCAATTGATCAGAAACGGAATTGAGCCAAAATAATGAAAAATCCCTAAGCATTGAAAACTTTTTTTTAGTGTCTTAATCCATTAATGCTTTGCTCTCTATCCTAGAAAAGTCTTAGATTTCTTTGAGATATCATCTGAATTTTGGATTTTTAAAAATTCCAGATGACTTTTTTAGGTAAGTTTCATTTTTTTGTAGGTATGGAAAAGTTGAGGCCACTCGCATATTATTAGAGAAAGGAAAGTGCAATCCAAACCTTTTGAATGGACAGCTGAGTTCTCCTCTTCATTTTGCTGCTGGGGGAGGACATGCTGAAATAGTACAGATTCTCCTAAACCATACAGAAATTGACAGAGTAAGTTATTTCCCTAATGTTGTTTTTGTTTTCAAGAAGTGAATAATATGTAATGACACTAAAATATTCAGTTGTATATTTTTATATTCTGTCAGCAGAAAATAAAAATAAATTTCACTTTATAGAATAAGTAATATGTATGAGCTGTGCTTTTGAACATATATTTTAAATGTTTTGTGGCAAAATATACCTCACATAAAATTTTAATTACGTTTAGGTGCAAAGTTCAGTGGCATTAAATATATTCACATTATTGTGCAACCATTAACAGTATATTACCAGAATACATAAAATTTTGCCTCTTTTAATTTTGTATTGTATTTCCCCAAAAATGTCATAGATCTTTCTACCCATGTAGTAAGAAATGTTTCATTAAGGGGAAATAAAACCATAATGAAACCTTTGTTATATCTGTATCTGAACTTTTAAAAATCAATAATTCCATTGATTAGTGCTTTCAGCTTTTTGTCTTTGGCAATTCTTGTTTAAGCATATAATATATACTCAATATGTTGATATTAATTCTTGGCATGAGTTTTTTAAATGAAATTTTGATTAATTGAATGTTTTCACTTAGAAAACTGCAATGTCTTTTTTTCCTTCCCTCCCCCACATTTCTAGCACATAACAGACCAACAAGGAAGATCCCCATTAAACATATGTGAAGAGAACAAACAAAACAACTGGGAAGAAGCAGCAAAATTGTTGAAGGAAGCTATTAACAAACCAGTAAGAATTATATTTATAAATAGAGTAAAACATAGTTTTTAAGTTGATAGGTAATTTTAGGATCTGTGGCACAAGTGGAAGGATAATTGCTTGGATGACTTCTTTACTACTGTGAAACTCATGGCTAGAATTCATATGTATTAAATTTATTGTCATTCTTGACATTTGAACATTTATTTTTGCATAACCAAATAAAACTTGGAAAAGTAAATAAAACCTTCCAGATGATTAAAATAAATCTCATTTGGGGATTGGCAATGTAGTTCAGTGATAGTGCACATGCTTAGCAGGCACAAGATCCTGGGTTCAATCCCTTTCACCAAAAAAACATTAAAAAGAAGGGCTAGAACAGTAGGGGTTGGAGTTCTTGGTTGACATGCACAGGAACCTGGGTTCAAACCCCAGCACCACATACACAAGTGTCAGAGAAACAAAGACCAGATGAAAAAATAAAATTGATTTTCTCTTTCTTTGTCTTTTAATCTCTCCCTCTCTTAAAAAAAAAGAACCCCCCCAAAAAAAAACCTAATTGCCAATATAACCTCTATGCACTTGTATGTCATTTACCAACAGAAATGTATCATTAGATGATTTCATCATTATGTCTACATCATAGAATGTATTTAAACAAACCTAGATGGTTCTAGCCTTTTACATACCTAAGCTACATGGTATATACCATCATATACATCATATAGGTGGTTCTGTCATTAAAATGTTCAATGACATGTGACTAACTTGATGTGTTGATTAAAATAATTCCTTTTTTAAAGGAGAGAGTGAGTAAGAAAGAAAGAATTAATTTTTTTTTTAAGGGAGAAGGACAGTAAGAGAGAGAGAGAGACTGGGAGAATCAATTTTTATTGAGTTTTTCACGTGACTTTCGTTGCTCTGACAGTTAGTTGTGTACATGTTTGATGGGGTTTGGACCCGTGTACTTGTGCATGCCTGGCAAGCGCCGTAACTGCTAAGCCGCCACGCCAGCCCCCAAGGATCAATTTTTTAAATTTATTTTTTCATCTGTTTTTTTTTTTTTTCTCCAACATACAATTATGTATGTGGTGCTAGGGTTTGAATCTGGGTCCTCATGCATGCCAGGTAGGTGTTCCCGTGGCTGAGCACTGTTCCAGCCCTTATTAAAATAATTCTAATTATTCATTGAAGTATATCCCTATACTTAGGCCTTCTAAACAACAATTTATATTTGTAAATAACAGCATTGCACATAATTTATTAATTTAGTCTCAGCAAGTTAGTGTATGACAAACTCATTTTCCCCTATAAAATCTGAAATAGATAATTTCCTGGCTCTTTTATTCTGCTATTTCAACCTAGCATCTCATTTAAGTACACCCAAAATAAACTCAAATCTAATGACACACACGTGGCTGTTGAAGAATGTTGTATTACAAAGAGTAAAGTTGATTTTATAGTCAGTATTGACATTAGAATGGAGAAGAGAACTGGGTGTGTAACTCATTTGTAAAGCACTTGCCTAGCATGTTCAAAGCCCTGAGTTTCAATTCCCAGCATCAAAAACAGACAAAAAAAAACAAAAACAAGAATGGAGAGGAATTAACAATGAGAAGAAATGGTTATGCCTAAAAGTTATAGTGATTATAAAGCTATCACTACTTTAAAACCAGATGAAAAGGATTGTACCAACAGATATAATCCATTTAGAAACTGAACGTTTCTAAATATTAATCATCAACTAAACAATAAATACTTGCTGAGTATATCTATGAGTTTAATACTATGAAATAAATACTCTTGAAAATGGTAAGGAACACATAATCTTAGCCAGTAGGAAACATTTTTTCAAAATACTGTTCCAGGACCATAAGTCAGACAAGGAAATGGTAAGCAGTAGAGGCACCCTTGTACTATACTTCATTACAATTAATTTTCTAATTGTATAATCATAACACATTTTTATTTCTGGCATAAGTTTTATGTTGTGAATGAATAAGATAAGAGGAATAAGGTACTTCAATCCAAAATGAATTGGCTAGAAGTCATTTGAGAGTTTAGCTGTTTCCCCTAACACTTTTCTCTGGGTTAAAAGAAGGAAACTAGCTCAAAATTC
Organism: Aplodontia rufa; assembly: GCA_004027875.1. Lineage (NCBI taxonomy): Eukaryota > Metazoa > Chordata > Mammalia > Rodentia > Aplodontiidae > Aplodontia > Aplodontia rufa. The sequence continues at coordinate 12,125 of PVKS010010672.1, forward strand.
ATTGTTCCACAACTTTTACTTTTAAAGTCTTCCATTATAGACTTCTCAGTACAAGTTATTGCTGGTACCCATGTGTTCAGTATGATGTCTGACCCACCAGAATTATATGCTTGACTAACGCTAGATTCAGTTACCAAATCTATATCACATATATATTTACATTGTGCATTAACAACTCTATGACATCCTCTCAGAAGAATTTGAATTTTAAAGAACATCTTCCTTGGTTTGCCAAATGTATATGACAGGGAACATTCAGAAGAAAATGATTTAGAAAATGTAAATAATGTAAGTGGAATTTTTAAAATATGTCAACAGGTTCTGATTTGAAGCAGTTTTCTGATTATTTTCTGTATTAGATGTCTATACTAAAGGATAGGAAGTTGAAAGTAAAGTATCTTGTTAGATTGTGATAGGTAATTTTTAAGCATTTTGCATAATTTATTGTTATTCTTTGTCCCAGTATGAAAAAGTTAGAATTTACAGAATGGATGGATCATACCGTTCTGTTGAATTGAAGCATGGAAATAATACCACAGTACAACAGATAATGGAAGGAATGCGTCTCTCTCAGGAAACTCAGCAGTATTTCACTATTTGGATCTGTTCAGAAAACCTTAGTAAGATAGTTTTTATATTATTGTTTAAACCTCATTATTCCTTTTTGGGAGTGAGTTTGTAAACTTCAGTAGATTTATTATTGACTTTTATATTTTGAAATAATACCGTGGTCTTCTCTCTTATATAAATTATTGGTGTTCAAACCGCTGAAACAGGTGACTTCCTTGGCCCCCTCCCCTGCTTAATTCAAACCAAAAATTTTCTCTGGCAGTGGCATTTGATTTGAATGCCATTAAATGTAGTGTTCATATAACTCTCAAAATAGTCCTGATACTCTTTTTCTTTACATTAGTTTTCCATTATATAAGTTTTTATATTAACTTTCTAGTTAATATACAGTTAGTGTGTGTACATTTTGTTCCTCAAAGTAGTCCAAATAGGTAAAGGATTTAATTGATGTGGTTGGTTATCTTATGGTTTTGATTGTATCTTTTTTAACACCAATTTGTACTGATTATGACATAATTAATTAAAAAGGTATAATGGAATTAAGCCTGTCATGCAGAGTTAATGAATTTTATTTATGAATTATTCTTATGATGAAATTCTTTAAAACAAGCAGTTATCTACAAATTGGGTAGTAAGTAATGATTTAAATTTACATTTAATTTTTGTATATTCAGTACTTAAGTGCCCATAGTTTAGTACAAAGTTTTTATGTATTTATGTAATTGATTTATTTTTTACATTATCATTTATAAAAGGAAAGATGTTTTTCAGGCCTTCAGCTCAAGCCTTATCATAAACCCTTGCAACATGTTCGTGACTGGCCAGAAATACTTGCTGAATTGACTAATTTGGATCCCCAAAGGGAATCACCACAGCTTTTCCTAAGAAGAGATGTGCGACTTCCTTTGGAAGTTGAAAAAAAGGTTTGTGTATAAACCGTATTTATGGTCATTTAAATGTACAATATATATTAGGTTTCTATTACAGGCACTAGAGGCAGAAATTGTGCTGTTACTATACCAGAGGGTTTTATTTCCATTTTTCTGTTCAATCCTTACATCTTTGTGTTGGTCTCATTTCATTTCATCTACTTATAAAGCTCTTGGTTGGTAGTTTTTTCCTTTCTATTTCATTATTATTATTATTTTTTTTTTTTTTTTTTTGGTACCAGGGATTGAATCCAAGGGCTCCTAACCACTGAGCCACATCCCCAGCTCATTTTTATATTTTTAATTTGAGACAGAGTCTCATTAAGTTGCTCAGATACTTGCTAAGTTTCTGAGGCTGGCCTTGAACTTGGGATCCTCCTGCCTGAGCCTCCTGAGTTGCTGCGATTGCAGGTGTGCCCCATCATGCCTGGCATCTTAAAGAATTTTTTAAAAATTGTTTTTCTTATAAAATGAAACAGGAAGCTATTCTTAAAAAAGTTAGTAATTGGATGTGACAATTTACACAGAAAATAATTTTTATTTTGAATAGTAAGTAGTATCAAAGATAAACTTAACAAAGACTAATCAGTTGTGTAAATTTTGAAGAAAGTCTGGGAGAAAACAGGAATAAAACCTTTCTGGACAGAGAAGAAAAACATTTGCAAAGTGGACACAAGAAAGTTATTCTCAACTGTTAGTAAATAATTGTTCTTTATTCAAGCAGAGAACTACATAGATAGTAAAAAATAATAGAACATAGAAAGATTTATTCTAAACCAGTATATTTGGATTTGAAGTACCATAAACTTTAGAGAAGAGGTGAAGTGATGTCATAAGGAGGATAAATTATCAAGGGAGAAATCTAAGAGAAAGAGATTATTAACAACTTAAACAAGGTTTAGTAGTCTGTTTAGACTATGTAAATTGAAAAATAAAAAGTAGATCCAAGTATTGTTGAAGAAAGAAATACAATGCATTTTGTGATTCTTTAGCCAAGAGAATATTAAACAGACAAGGTTAAGCAAATTTTAGCACATGAAAAATTTACAGTGCTGTCCAAACTTGGTAAGCATTTTATATCTGTTTATGTTGTCATTATATCATTCAAGCCAGCAATAGCCAAATATACTGGGAGTTGCATAAAAATATTTGAAATTTACCAAAAAGTAAGGTCCTGATTATTAAACCTTTTTTAAAATTTTTTATTATGGAATTGAGTTATTGTGCAATCATAAATGCATGTAAACTAACAATATTACATGCATTTTTTTCCCTAAACCAGACTTACCCCCCACATTGCTCACACCCACCTCTTGATTCTTCTGTGTAAACATATGTTTTAATCATTAATGAAATGAATGGAAAATAAAAAACCACCATAGTTATTTCAATTAATATAGAAAAGTTGGGGCTGGAGCAGCTGTTTGGCAGTTATGGCACTTGCCTGGCATGCACAAGGGTACAGGTTCAAACCCCAGCGTCATGTATACAAAAAAGTATTGAAGCAACGAAAGCCTCATGCAAAACTAAATAAAATTGATTCTTTCTCTCTCTCCTCCCTTGTACCTCTCTCTTTAAAAAAATAAATAAATAACAGAAAATGCATTTGACAAAGTTCAACCCTCTTTCATGATAGAAACTTAAAAATTAGGAATAGAAGAGAGGTTCTTCAGCATGATGAATGGCACTTACAACCCACACCTAGCATCATATTCAAAAGTAAAAGACTGAGAACTTTCCTTCTAAAATCAGGGACAAGATAAGAATGTCCACTTTCACCGCTGTGATTTAACATTGTACTGGAAGTTCCAGCTAGAGCAGTTACACAAGAAAAAGAAACAAAAGACATCTAGATTGGAAAAGAAAAAGTAAAATTGTCCCTATTTGGAAATGACATGATCTTGTAGATAGCAAATCCCACAGAATCCATAAGAAAGCTACTCAAGCTAATAAATTAATAATTCAGGAAAGTTAGGGTACAAACTCAACACACAAAAATTAGCTTGTTTCTATTCATCAGCAGTGGAAACTCAAAAAAAAAGAAAGAAAGAAAGAAAGAAAGAAGTTGAGAAATCCCTTAACACAACATTTAGAAGAATAAAATACCCAGAAATAAATTTAACAAAAGAAATTGAAGATTTGTACACTGAAAAAACAAAACATTGCTGAAAAACTAAGACTTCAATAGAAAACAAACTAAGACATCCCTATGTTCAAGGGTAGGAATATTTAATATTGTTGAGCTGTCAATACTAGCAGAGTCACCTACAGATTCAATACAATTCATAACAAAATTACAGCAGCCTTTTTTATAGAATGTAAAAGGTGATCTTCATATTCATACAGAATTGCAAAAGGCCTCAAACAGTCAAAATAATCTTAGAGAAGAATAAACTTGGGAGATTCACATTTCCCAGTTTCAAACCGTAGTGCTACAAAGCTCAGATAATGAAAACATTGTGGTACTAGTCTGATAAACATACAGACTATGGAATAGAATTTAGAGTCCAGAACTAAGGCTATCCATGTGTGGCCAATTGGCTTTTTGACAATCGTGCCAAAATGGACTCTTCATCAGGGACAACTGAGATACTGGAACCCTTATACATGGCTGGAGGGAATGTAAAATGGTACAGCTACATGGAAAACAGTTTGGTGATTCTTCATGTAATATTTTGAAAATTGTCTGGTAGAAGAAAGGAGTGTTAATGATAATACTTAGATGATGAATGCATAATTAAACTGTAAAATAAAGTGGACTCAAGTAAAAAGGAAACAAGGCTTAGTAAATTCTTAAGGTAAATCCAAAATATCCTGATCATCTGATAAAATATTTTTGTCCCTTCCCTCATTATATAATTGGGAAATTCCTTTCCCATCTGAAATATAGAAAAATTGCATTTATTGGTTAGCCTCATTCTTTTAGAATGAAACAACTTGATTTCATTAGGAAAGGATATTGATTTAAACTCATTTAGCACATTATTAGGAATTGTATATGTTGTTATTATCTACTCAGACTTCAAATTCACTGTCATTTATCAGAAATAATCTTACATTCAGTCAACATTTTGAGAAATTAAAAAACTACATAGGAAAGTTGAAAAGTGATTATAATTCACATCATATTCCATCCATACAACTAATTATTAGTTTTTTGCCACATTTGCTTTATCTTTATTTTCCTTTATGAACCATTTTAATTTGAGTTACAGATATCGTGGTACATCCCTACTTACTGTGATAGCATTTCCTAAGGACATACCTACATATTACAGTACCATTTTCAACCTAATAAAAATCTTTGCACAATGACATCTAATATCCAAATTCAGTTTTTTCCCAATTGATTCAAAAAGTCTTTTATAATCTCTCATTTGCAAGATCTAGTCAAGGGTCACACTTTGTATTTATCTTTAGTCTTTTAGTTTAGAATCATCATCCTATCTTTTTTTTCCATTAAATTGTTTCAGTTTTTATATGTTGTGTAGAGTATTATAAGATAGAAAAACAGAATTATTTACTTGACAAAAATCATTTTTACTGGGGCTGGAGTGGTGGCTTACTGGTTACGGCACTTGCCTGGCATGCGCGAGTACACTGGTTCAAACCCCCAGCACCACATACATAACAAAGTCCCGAAGCATCAAAAGCCACATGCAAAACTAAATAAAAATTTATTCATTCTCCCTCTCTCTCTCTCTCTCTCTCACTCTCCCTCTCCCTCCTTCTTTTAAAAAATCATTTTTACCATGAGGATATATGATCATTATGAATTGTATTTGGAAACACTTTTAAGTATTCATTCAAAAATCTTATAATTGGGCTGGAGTGATGGCTTAGCAGTTACAGTGCTTGCCTGGCATGCATTGGGACATGGGTTCAAACCCCAGTACCATGTACACAACAAAGTGTCGGAGCAACAAAAGCTACATGAAAAACTAAACAAAATTGATTCTCTCTCTCTCACTGTCCGTCTCTCTTTTAAAAAAAAAAATTATAATTGGTGATAGTTTCCAACTAAAATATCTTCTGTAGTCTAGCATTTCTTTTTTTTTTTTTAAGAGAGGGATAGTGAAAAAGAGAGAATTTTTTTAGTTTCTCATTTGGCTTTCATTGCTCAAACACTGTTTTGTATATGATGCTGGGATTTGAACCCATGTCCCCGTGCATGCCAGGCAAGTGCTGTAACTATTGAGCCACCACTCCAGCCCAGTTTAGCTTTTCTTAATCTTTATAAATGTTATAGAAAAGATTTTTAAACTTTTAAAAGAATTATGCTTTTAATGGTATTCATAAGTACAAAATCTTTATTCAGGTAATATAAAAATGTTTGCTTTAAGACAAGCTTTGTAAATTACAGTTGTCCTTCTGAGAATTGATACACTCCCTTTTGATCTTCTTTGGGGTTCATTAGTGTAGTGTATACACTGTAGAACAGAAAAAAATGTTTTATCAATAAAAAGATTTAGGTAATACTGTGCTAGAATTTAAGTATTTTCATAAACTGAAAGCATTATTATTAGATGGTCCATCAGGGGTTAGCAAACTACAGCCTATGACCATATCTTGCCTGCCACCTATTTTTGTATAGCCTGAAAGCTAAGAATGCATGTTTATATATTTTGATGGTTAAAATATTTAAAGAATAATATTTCAATCATGTGAATATTTTATGGAATTCAAATTTAAGTATCTGAAAAAAAGTTATATGCCACACCACTTATTGAAGTATTGCCTATGGCTGCTTTTGTAATATAATGGTAGAGTTGAGTAGTTGCAACAAAGATTATTATATGGCTCACAAAGCTTAAAATATTACCGTCTGCCCCTTAGAGAAAGTTTTCCAACTTCTTCTCTAAAACAATAACAGCTCATTTATATATGTGTAATTTCTGCTTTTTTTTTATAGACAGTGACAAGTTGTATATTTTTAAAAGGAAACTGTCCCTGATAACCAATTTATACTTTTTCTTTTAAGATTGAAGACCCACTAGCTATTCTTATTCTCTTTGATGAAGCCAGATATAATTTACTCAAGGGCTTTTATACAGCTCCTGATGCTAAACTGATAACATTGGCAAGTCTACTGTTGCAAATAGTATATGGAAATTATGAGAGTAAAAAACACAAGCAAGGTTTCCTAAAGTAAGTATTTAATAATGTATGGTCTTATGCTCAAGATTCTGTTTAACCAAATGTTAAAATGTTATTAGAAAACTTTATATGTTGACTTGGAATTAAATAATACAAAACAAAATGATGAGGGAGAACCCCAAGTGCTGTAGGAAAGCATTCTTAAAGTTTTATTTTCCAAAGTTATTTTTCTTATATTTGACTACATTTTTATATAACTCATATTTATATGTTTTCTTTATCTTTCTTTACTGTATGTTTAAACAAGTTTACTAATACCTGACTTTATGAATAAGTAGTAACAAATGTTTATAAGGCATCCTACCACAAAAACTAGAATCATATAGAGATTTTAAGAGAAAACACTGCAATTTTAGCACATGTAAAGTTTGCTTATTGTGGTTTTCAATTTTCAAAAACATTTTCCAGTAATTGAAAGAAAAAACATTTCTCTAAATGGATAATGTTAAGATTATAACTTTTGGGCATAACTTTGAACTCTTAAAATTTTTAGAGTAGGTTTTCAAAATAGTATTATTCACCTTTATTATTTAAGGCCATTGTGACAAAGGGATTATTGTACTTTAGCTACTAAAGATGACTTAAAGGATGTTTGCATGTGTGCTTACAGTGAAGAAAATCTAAAATCCATTGTGCCTATTACCAAACTGAAAAGTAAGGCACCCCACTGGACAAATCGAATACTTCATGAATATAAGGTAAGCAGTTTAATAGAAATAAAAAGACATTTTATAGCCTACTTGATATTTTCTTAGCGTTATTAATGTTTTAAATATACATATCGCAAATTCATAGGTCTGAAATTTTAAATAGATCTTTTCATTCACAATGCTTGAAATAAAAAGTAGCAAGATATTTTTAAGTCTGTAGAATCTTTTACCAAATACCTTCCATGGTAAGGGCTAGAGATAAAATTTTGAAATAACATACTATCCCTACCTGTGAGATAATTAAAATCTAGTAGAATAGAAAAATTAATAATTAGTCCTCAGTTTATTTTTTCAATATTAGGGTCACAAAAGAAAAAAATGCTCTTGGGATAATGTGCCATAATGTCATTCTTATTTGGGCAAAAGCTTGATTTTAGAAACTGCTTAGTTGGCCTGTTTGGATTATCAAAGGTGTAATTCTTTCACATCTCTTTTATTTATAATTATTTGTTTTTAGAATCTTAGTACAAGTGAAGGTGTCAGTAAAGAAATGCATCACCTGCAGCGCATGTTCTTACAGAATTGTTGGGAAATTCCTACATATGGCGCAGCTTTTTTCACAGGACAGATATTTACAAAAGCAAGCCCTAGCAATCATAAAGTCATCCCCGTGTGTGTAGGAGTGAATATAAAAGGACTTCATCTCCTCAACATGGAAACTAAGGTAGATTTTCAGCTGTTATTGACCAGTCACATTATATAAAACCTAAAATAATGGTACCACCATGAAGAATGTGGTACCATCTTCATGAATGAAGAATCTAGAAATGGCATATGTTTATAACTACTCATTGCCATTTCATTCATTGCAAATGATGCTGTGGGGTGGGGGTAAATCAATGACTTTCACTAGGAGGTTTAATATATTATTTAAATACATTCCTGAATTGGAATATCTTTAATCCTCAGATATATGGAGTATTTTTGTATAAAATTATATAGACAGTATATGTAGTGAAAATGGTACCAAACCACATGTAATAATATGCTACAGTTGGTGTAAAAATGGAAGGAGGTGGAAATTATCTTTACATAAATACATAGTATTTATTATTAGTATTATGCCTTGAAAAAATTTTTTGAAGCCTTTTGAGAAGGGAGACTTTTCAGTATATACTTGTCTTAGAAATTTATTTCTCATTATTCTGGAAGCTGGAAGTCTGAGATCAGGGCATCAGCATGGTCAGGTCCTGCTAAGGTCCTTTTTCTTGGTTGCATATTGCTGACTTTTTATATCCTCAAGTGGTAGAAAGAATGAGAGAGCTCCACTAATCACATTCAGGAGGGCTCTACCCTCCTGACCTAATTACCTTCCTAATTACTTCATAATTCCACCACATTGGTCACATTGGGAGTTAAAATTTCAACATATGAATTGTAGGAAGGGTTACAAACATTCAGTACCTAATAAATACCATCTTATAACTTAAAAGTTTTAACTGTCAATTATATTAACCTGTTCAAAGTATCAAGTAGGTTTAAATGAAAAAAATGCAAAATTTAAAAGGAAAAATACATCTGACACAAGGGGTTCATTTTTGAAAATCTGTCTTAGTTATGAGAAACTTTTGGGGATAGTTTGAAGCGTGGAAGGATTTATGAACAAAAGAACCCTAAAGAGCATTTCAGTCAGAAATTTATTATTCTGTGGTGCTTGCATCTTTTTGTAATCAGTCATCATAATATAAAATACAGGATTATTGATTACTTCTAACATTTCACACATTTAAGCAGGATGAATGGCTTTCTAGTTTATGATATGAAGCAAATTAAAATCAAATCTAATTTATTAACTCAGTTTTGTCAATAATAGACCATTTTCCAAATCAAAGTAAAACTAAGCTTATGCATTTTAAAAATGCATTTTAGATTGGGAATTGTCCTCATAAACTTAATTTTTCTTTTCCTAATTTTTATGTCCTTATTTTGATAATCACATAACTTCTTAAATTATCCCAGTCATAGTTATTTCAGATTAACTCAGGACAATAATTCAGGACCATCCTTATGGTCAACATTATTTAAATAAGCTGTTAGATATATCTGTGGGTGGGGATAGAGAATATTTAGGGGGTAGGGCAGAATAAAGTCTAATTTCAGTTATTAACTTGAGGTCCCTTATAAGTCAGCTTGCTTTTGAGTTATTTGCTTATTTTCTACTAAAACTATTTTGCTCACCAAAAAATATTGCTTATAAAACTTATATCCACTTTCTATTTCACTTCTAAATTTGTTGAAAGAAATGGAGAAATTATCCTCACCATTTCAAGTTAACTTTTCCTCTGCTCTTTATATAAAGAGCATTTTGTACCAACATTTAAATTCTTCTTCATAGAACTAGATGGTAGTGGTATAAATGTGATGCTGTGTCAGTTTATGGCACCTTCAAAATCTTTAAAAGGATTCCATTTTCCAGTTATCAAAGGTAGAAACAACCAAAGATGTACTGTGGTTGAATGTGACAAGTCTTTGCTAAAATAAATACATTCATCTGTAAAAAAATACTTCATTTGAATTTAAAACACCAAATGGGATACGTTAGCCTCAGAGCTTAATTCTCAGAAAAAGCAATAGAATACAGCTATGTTTTTATATCAATTACTTCTACCTTCTATATTTTCTTTAGTATAATGGAAGTTGCTCATTAGAAAATATAACCCAGCCAATTTCATATCCTTGTCAAAGACTCATTTGTTTTAACTACATAAAATATAAACACTATTGAATAGATGTGCACTACATTGTGACTCAGTGTTTTACTGTAGTGAATGTGTTGCAGTCTTCACAACAGAACTGTACTTATTAATATTCTTCAGTCATAATAAATACCATTGTTACAAAGCAATAGATTATCCTTTGCCAGTGTTGGTTTACATTGACAATAATGCCTCCTGAATTGGAATTGGTTGATTAAACACCCACCTGGTGCCATTCTCTATAACCAGTTGTCAATATTAGTGTTTCTTCCGCTGGTCACCTAAGTGCTATTTCTGACTTTGGTGGTTTTCCTTTTTTATGCTCTCAACTGTCCCTCTTGTGATTTTTTTACTTCCTTCACTGAGCACCTTGCCCATTGTAGGTTTTGTATCCTAATGAGGACTGCTTTTTTCTTCTGGAGTAAACTAATCACTTAAAATTATCATTTGGATTCTGGCTCCTCAATTGCATTCAGCTATTCACTGTATGGGGTTTCTCAAGAATTCTTCCTCAGGCTGGAGCGGTGGCTCAGTGGTTACGGCGCTTGGCTGGCATGCGCAAGTACACGGGTTCAAACCCCAGCACCACATACACAATGAAGTGTCTGAGCACTGAAAGCCACATGAAAAACTAAATAAAATTGATTCTCTCTTCCTTTCTCTCTCTCTCCCTGTCCCTCTCTCTTAAAAAAAAAAAAAAAAAAAAAAGAATTCTTCCTCATGCTAGGCACAGTGGCGCATACATGTAATCGCGAGGTTGAGGCAGAGGATCATAAAGCCAGCCTCAGCAACTTAGCAAGGTTCTAAGCAACTGAATAAGACCCTGAGGTCTCAAAATAAAAAAGGCTGGGGATGCAGCTCTCAGGGGTTAAGCACCACTGGGTTCAATTCCTGGTACCAACACTGTATGTTGTCCTTTAACAACAAAACTTTTATCTGTAATTTTCTGGCTCAGTAGTACTTTTGTTAGAAATATGACTCTCTATAATTGAAAATTGCTGTGCCACAGATTTTTCTATATACTAAATCATTTTGAGACCATTTTAATTGACTATTTTTTGGCTTTAGCTAAAGAAATTTCAAGTGATCTAGTTTATAATTGGTTTAAGGTATCTGACTCAATATTTCAGTCTGTACCTTGGTAAGCAGTATTTTAGCATATCTTATGTATAAAGTTTACAATATGAATGTAGGTAGCTTTTTAAATTTTTTTTTTAAAAAAAGAGGGGACAGTGACAGAGAGAGAGAAGCAATCTTTATTTAGTTTAGTCACATGATTTTCATTCCCTGGATACTTTGTTGTGTATGTGGTGCTGGGGCTTGAACCCTCGTAGTCGCACATGCCAGGCAAGCGCCGTAACCACCAAGCCACCGCTCCAGCCCATAGGTAGCTTTTTTAAACAAGGTTTTTTATTGTACATAAAGTACACTCAAATAAATTAATTATACTGTTTTATTTATAGAACTTCACTGTTAAAATGCCCTAAACCATTATCTTTTGGGCCTATCCTTAGTTTATTACTTATTGTCAATATTCTAAAAATTTCTATTTATAGATAGCTAATGTCCCTAAACATTCATACATATGTACATATATTGTGGTACTAGGAATTGAAACCAGAGACCCCCTATCTCTGAGCTACACTTCCAGCCCTTTTTATTTTGAGACAGGGTCTTTCTAAGTTGCTGAAGCTGACCTTGAACTTGTGGTCCTCCTGCCTCAGCCTCCCAAATTGCTGGGATTACAGGCGGTATTACACCCAGGCTGAACATATATATTATAAAGGATAGCATGAACACTTTCTTTGTATGTATATACCCAAAGAATATATGTTTAGAACAACAAAATACAAGTTACTACTAGGAGATAATTATTTAAAAATAATATCTCAAAAGTAATTGGAGGAATTTGAATATACTCACCATTTTAAGCAAAGGATAAAATTTTAGGATGATAGATATGCTAATTATCCTGTGTTGATCACTATTCAGTGTATACATGAATCAAACTATTACATTGTGCTTCACAAAAATGTACAGATATTATGCCAATCAAAAAATTGTTAATCAGGGGCTGGAGCATGGCTCAGCTGTTACGGCGCTTGCCCAGCATGCGCAAGTACACGAGTTCAAACCGTAGCACCATGTACACAAGAAGTCTCGAAGCAATGAAAGCCATGTGAAAAACTAAATAAAATTTCTCTCTCTCGCTCGCTCACTCTCACTGTCCCTCTTTCTTAAAAAAAAAAGTTGTTAATCAAATAACTGAAATATATTAAATACCTACTTAAAGCATTATGTTAGGAAAATGAAAGAATGGATTACTATAATATTGATTTTTAAATAGTTACGTTAAATTTATGAAGGCTCTATTACTAATTTTTATAATCATGCTTATTTTTACAATAAATATATCTGTGTTCTTATTTCTAGTGGGGTAAAATTGCCTAAATCATCATGTTACCCTTGTGGCATAAATTTCAGCTTTGAAAGTACCATGTAAATATTTAAAGGAAAGGTACTGAATAAATTAAAGAGATTATTCTTAACCTACAGGGAAAAAAATGCTTGTAGTACATTTCATTATCCTGACAGTCACTGATAAGTTGGGGATCTTTAAAAGAATATCATTGCTCCCAGAAGTCTCCAGGGAGTCTACCTGTTCTATAGATTGTGTGAGGTTAGTGTGGGTGCTCTGAATAGACTGTATTATAATACTTAAAACCATAATGTTTAGAACTGATTAGGTAAGTGTGGATAGTTTTTAATATATATTTTAATACAGTGATTCCTAATTTGTGTTGCAGGCTTTACTCATCAGTCTTAAGTATGGTTGTTTTATGTGGCAGTTAGGAGATGCTGATACCTGTTTTCAGATCCATAGTATGGAAAATAAAATGAGCTTTATTGTACATACAAAACAAGTAAGCATTTATCAATTATTTTGAACTAAGCTATATTATTTTTAACATTTTATAATTAGAAATTTATTAATTATGTAATAAATTATCTAACTTATCAATTATTTTGGACTAAATAGCTATATTAGTAAAGTGATTTCTTTTTTTAAGTGACATAATTTTTTTTTGTTTTTGTTTTTTCTTTAAATGACAAATTTTTAACATCAAGGAAAACCTCTAATATTAGATGAAATTTAAGTATTTAAGGCCAAGGAAAAATGGAAAACCAGAAACAGCTAATTTCTTTCAGTTTTATAGCAATTCTTTATAGTGTCATTTTTTTAGATCTGATAAGTATTCACTGTCTCTTCTATTAAGGTGTTAGGTAGTCCTTCCCTTTTCACTAACATCCTATCTGAGCCATTAGTTGTATATGGCAGGTCTCTTAAATTTCTTCAAAAAGCCTGAGTAAATTCTCCCTCTGAGTTCAATTTCTTGACAGACTGCCTCTAAATTAGAAAGTTCCCTTTCAAATTAGGTAGAGAACTGCCCACTGCAATGTGTATCATTTAAACATTTTTATATGTTTGATATTTATTATTGACATGTATTTTACTTTATAGGCTGGTCTGGTGGTAAAACTGTTAATGAAGCTAAATGGACAATTGATGCCCACTGAAAGAAACTCATAAAAGGAAAAGAGCTGATACTCAAGCCACATTTTGTAATGCAGTTTTTTTTTTCCATGAAAGATTTCTTAAAATATTACTTTTAACAAGGCATTTAGTCTCTTGTAATATATATGCATACTGTTACATTGTACAGAATCTGTACTTATGTTTGGTGTGTAATATACCAGTTAGTTTTGTATGATATAAGGTATTCTAATTTTTGAGAGGAACACATAAAAATATAGATTGATAATCTGTATAATATTAGAAAAAATAGTAAGCTTTATAAAAAGTTATTTTTAGTAAATGGTAAAGAATTTGGAGTGGAATATGATGAAATTAAAATGTAGCTTTGGTACAGCTTGTGTGTTATTTCAGAATATACTGAAAGTCAACATGCTTTGAATAAAGAAAATGTGTTTTCTACTTGGACTATATACCACTGTTATTTAAAACGTTTTTCTGCAGTCTATATATATTGCTCAATTTTTTTTTTTTTTTAAGAGAGAAGGACAGTGAGAGAGACAGAGCAAATCATTTTTTATTGAGTTTTTCGCATGGCTTTCATTGCTCTGACACTTAGTTGTGTACGTGGGTGCTGGGGTTTGAACCCGTGTACTTGCGCATGCCAGGCAAGCTCTGTAACCACCAAGCCACTGCTCTAGCCCCGCTCAATATGTTTTTTAAAGTCTTAGGTAAAATGTGTATCTAGTGTAAGGTGGTTTTGTTCAAAGTATTGTTCTTCAACCTCTTGCATCATGATTACTTGGGTGCTTCTTAAAAACTTAAGTAGTGGGGACTAGAAATACTTTCTTGTTTTGTTTTTTCCTGTTGAAATAATTCCAGACCCAGTAAGGAATTTATATTAAATTAGCATAATTATACCACTTTCTGATATACAGGCACATACATGAGAGGCACACTTTTTTTGTAACAATCTCTGGATGTTAATAGTTTCATTTGTTAAATACATATTGTATTTTTATGAGTTGACTTGATGCCTTTTTTATATCACCTTTTAATATAGGAAGTAGATCACCAAATATTTGGTTGTATCGTTTAGGGGTATACTGATATCAGAAATGAGGCTCCAAATTAATGAGATACTGTTTAATAAGCTAACAACTATAGACTATCCAGCTAGGCATAGGGGCACACACCTATAATCCCAGCTTACAAGTTCAAGGCCAGCTTGGCAATTAGTATGACCCCACCAAAAAATAAGGAAAGCAAATGATGTAGCTCAGTGGTAAAGCATCATTGTGTTCAGTACCCAGTTTGTATGTGGAGCGGGAGGGGGAGGGCGGTCAGTTTTCAAAATCAGAATGAGAAAAAAACTGATCTTTATCTTTCAAGTGATAACAAATCAGAAATAAAACAATAACGGAGAAATCCAAACTGCTTTAATGAATACCTAGTATAGTTGAGGTATATTGAGGATAAAAAAATAAAGGCATTCCATTTTCGTTTTTGCTATTCTTTCAGTAAATTTGAGTACCTTTTGTGTACCAGTAATCTAGTGGGAAAAGCAAAGTCTATGCCTTCAGGGAATAGTTTAGTGAGGGAAACAATATTTATGGAAACATGTAATTGTAAACTACTAATTGTGATAAAAGAAAAGTAAAATGTATAATCTATGCACAGAGGGAACTTGATGTTGTAGTCTTAGGAATAGGAGAGACTTCCCTGAGCAAATAAATGATGCTTGATTTGGCATCTGAGGTACGAGTAGGAATGAAGTGTGTGCTGACAGTTGAATGGGAAAGGAAATACAGGCTGTTTTGACCCCAAGGACAGTCCTGGAGAACTCATGAGGGGATTACAATTTTCTCCATGTTTAGCTAAGATATGAATTCAGACAGTTTATCCAAGTATCAATAAATGAATTTCAGTTGTAGAAATAAAACCAGAATGGCTGACTTTGTACATAATAAATTAGAGATAACTTAAGAATTTAAGATTAAAAATTGTCTAGAAAAAAATTTTATGAAGTAAAATTTCCCCCTCAGTTCTTGACCAAACCTAATAAAAGAATTGCATCAATAAAACTTAGATTTTAATATGTTCCTAAGGAACTCAGTGCCAAAAACTCTAATTGGAAGCAGTTGATGTTTGCAAAAGCTGATCCATGAATCAATTCCTAATCTTATAATTTACAAAGAAAAAATGCTTTCAATAAAAATAATTTCAGAGGCTGGAGCAGTGGCTCAGCAGTTGGACCACTTGCCTGGCATGCGCAAGGACCCGGTTCAAACCCCAGCACCACATACATATCTGAGTGTTGGGGAAACAGCCAGATAAAAAACTAAATAAAATGGATTTTCTTTCTCCCCACCTCTTTCTCTTCAAAACTTATAATAATTTCAGCAAAATGAAATAGAAAATATAAATTTTTTGTTGTACAATGTAGAAAACTAAGAAATTAAATTGGTTTGAGTGCATATACGAAAGTACTTTCAACAAAAATTCATCTGTGACAGTATGAGTCTCATTTAATATCTGTTTTCATAAGCAAAGTCAGAATGCTTGACTAGGTACATATGGTATTTTGAGAGTCAGTGGTAGGCATACTGATAAGGTTCTAAAACAGATAAAGGGCAAACCCTGGGGGTTTTAGTGGCCAGAGTGCTTGAGGTAAAGAAATATCTTTCAGTCAAAAGATAGGGTATAGGTGAAAAAAAATTTTAATATATTGTACTAATCTCTAAAAAAAAAAAAAGGAAGCTCTGGTTAGCTCGGTTCATTAAAGATTCATTGGAAAGGCACCTAGATAGATAGGAAATTAAGAACATACTCTCTTAGTTACTATTGTTGAAATAATAACTAACACAATGATGCCTGGCATCCTTGGAAGTACTTGTAGGTATGCTAATACATTGATTCCTCAGAACAATTACTATGAGACAGATATTGTTATTCCCATTTTTCAGATAAGAAAAGCTGATAATGAAGTAACTTGCCAAAGAGAATATAGCTAATATAAGTGGTGGAGCTGAGATTCATGTATCTAGGCAGTCTGGTTCCAGAGTAGAAGTGCATCAGGATTTGGAGCAAGTGAAACTCAGCTAGTAGGAAAGCAAAATGGTACAATATTTTGGAAAATGGTTTGGCAGTTTCCTACAAGTTAAATACACACTGACTATAAAACCCAACATTCCATTTCAACCTCGGTATTTATTCAAAACCAAAGCATGTTTGTTTTAGGCAGCTTTTCTGTTGCTGCGACTAAAAGACCTGACAAGAACAATTTTAGGAGGAAAAGTTTATTTGGGGGCTCAAGGTTTCAGAGGTCTTAGTCTGTAGGCAGCCGGCCCCATTCCTCAGGGCTCAAGGTGAGGGAGATCATGGCAGAAAGAATGTGGCAGAGAGAAGCATCTCAAGGCATCACATCAACAAGCAGAGAGAGAGACTCTACTCTACAAAATATTTACCCAATGACCTACCTTGTCCAGCCTCATCCTACCTGCCTTCAGTTGCCAGAGTAACTCACTAATTGGGTTAAGGCCTTCATAAACCAATAATGAATGTTCATATAGAAATCTGTATGCAAATGTTTATACAATACATTTTTCATTATGAAATGTAATTATTCATAACTACCCAAAACTGCAAAAAATCCCAATGTTAGTTGAGTGAGTAAACAAACTTAGGTATACCCATGCAATGGAATATTTTTCAGCAGTAAAAAGAATAAATTATTGAGGCTAGAGTGGTGGTTCAGAGGCTCTTTCCTGGCATGCGTGAGTATGTGAGTTCAAACCCTAGCAGCACATAATATAACGAAGTATCTGAGGAATGAAAATCACATGAAAAACTGAATGAAAATTGCTTCTCTCTTTCTCTCTCTCACTGTCCCCTCTATCTTTAAAAAAAAGAATAAATTATTATCACAGGGGTGAACTTCTAAGGGATTACGCAGACTGAAAAAGCCAGATTCAAAAAGTTGTATACCATACCATCCATTTAGGTGACATTCTGGAAAAGCAAAAGGGTAGGATTAGAAAGCAAATAGTAGTTAATGCAGAGATTTAGGGCAGGAGTAAGGGAATGTAAGAATATGAAGGGTCAGTGTTAGAGAATTTGGGCAGAGGGGAAGTATTCTGATGGTGATTGAAATAGAGTATCAAAATTTACAAAACTAAAGGAACTTTACACAAATTATAAAATACATTTTAAAGAAGAATTGATTAAAGATTGGATATTTACAAAAAACAAAAGATACAATAGAAATAGATGTCAGTACCAAATTCTAGTTAGTGGTTGGTCAAAGATTAACAAAAGTCGTATGCTTGGAAATGCCAAGAACTTTCAAAAAGGGAGAAATAGAAATCTTTGATAACAAATGCCCAAAGGATCTTATTAAAGTAGTTAAAATTGTAAGGAATAATACAGTTGACTACATCAGTTAATTGGATCGAGGCAACAAGGGGATGTGTTTGGGGTAGTACTGAAAATTGGTTCAATCTTCTGATAAACCAGTCTAAAAAATGTTTACTTCTTTGACCTGATGATCCCATGTGAGAACCTAAAGATGAACCTGTCGCCCCATTTCCACTTTAGTAGTTCTTGACTGGCACAATTCCCCCTACTTGCTTAAGGAGTAAATTGTGCTGCAATTCAAAAGGGAAAAGAACATTTCGTTTTCTAACAGTACCATAAAAATGGGACAAAATTATACATTACAGGCAACAGTAAAACATGCAAATTCAATCCATATGAATAGCATACTAAAAAGCTACACGTGTAGAATTGTAGAAAAAGAAGTATCACTGTTTTCAAAAATTCTGGAAAGTTGATTGCATTCATTATTTACCTTTAAATTCAAAACTGAAGTCTGGTGGTGATGAAAGCTGTAAGGGTGATCCAGACTCAAAAACAAAGAATTAGTTGAAGGTGCCTGGAAGGAGGACCAGGAAAAGCTTTAGACCAATAGTCCTATTAACAAGGAGGACTATTGATTCATCAAAGCCCAGGCACAGCCCCTCTTCCCCTGCAGAAAGCAAGGGCTTCTGCAAATAAAAGGCAAGCCTTGAATAAGGCCTTGGAGATGTCTTGTAAAACTAGCACTCTAAGACAAGCTCACATTTATTCAATCTTGTTACGTTTTTTATGTTGGTATTAATAAACAAAATCTTTTGAAGTTTTGTATTTTCCCCTTCCTAAAACTTCTCTGATTCCTCTATTACATGCTCATGTTCTACATATACTACATGTTCTTCTGATGAATATCGTATTCTGGTTATATTGGGCTGGAACTAAATTGTGTAACCTTGATTCACCCTGTTGAGTTTAGGTGATGGAAACACAGAAGGTCACAATTACCAGAGAAGCTTTCTCAAAGCACAATCACTGCTTCTGGCCCTACACTTACTCCCCAGTAACTAGCTAAGTAAGGCACATCTGCTCCCCAAGCCCCAAACCCTTCTGGTCTCAGGGGGGATGCCTTTTAAACAGCTGCACAATCAGCATCTCCCAGAGATGATCTTGCTTGGTTATTCCTGTGCTCAGGTGGCTGGCCCCCAGAATGGTTTGTGGGTTTGGTAGCCTGGCTGTGCCTGATAAACAGTCCGAAGTAACCCACGAACTGGGGTTTGGGCTCCGTGATTTTTACTGAGGAGTGAAAAGCTGGGTCCTCCACATCCCTGTCATGTTCACTGTGCCTATATCACCTGCTAATCATTTTGTTCACAGACTCCAAAATCACAGCAGGAAAATTAGGCTCTACTGAAGACCTGGGAGTGTGACTAATCCCACAAAGCTGGACACAGGTGACTTCACATGGGTCCCTCTGAGTGAGACAGATTAGGAGAGACAGTGAAATGGCTAGGTAGTCTGGAAGAAGGGCCGGAATCCAAGAGCTAGCTGGTAGAGGCAGAGAGTGATTGACAGGGCATGCTCAGGGCCTTCAAATGCAAAAAGACCATGAGGCTCATCTTTGTCCCAACTAAGATATGGGGTTGGACACAGGTGGGAACTAGGAAGTATTTGTCACCTTTTGTTCTACATAGATTTTAACCAAAGGTGTTCTTGACCAGTTTCAATGCCTGTTTTACATAGATTTTGACCAATGGAGTTGATGCATTTCTCAATACCTGCTTTGCATGAATGTTAATTATGGTCATATCCAAAATCAATATAAACCCCTGCCTTAACATACTAAGGCGGTATCCTGTTTCCAGGTGCCCCCTCCGGCTTGCGGAGACTCTGCTCTTCTTCCTTTTAAATCCTACTCATTTTACTCCCCCTTCCCTGGTTGTCCATGGATTTTATTCTTGAAATTCGGGAGAAAAGGACCCAGAAGATCTGGGCCGAATTGGGGGTGGGGGTGCTTCCACACCAAGAGCTGCAACGCGCCACGGGAAATCCCAGCTCTTAGCTGGGTGGCTGCTAACACTTTTGGGCTGCAGACCTGAGGGACCTGCAACTAGCCCAACTTCTCAGCTCTGAGAAGCGCTGCAAACACTGAAAACCGGCTACTTTGGCAGCGGAATTCTGTAGCCAGGCCCTCTTCATTCACCAGCCGGAGCAGAGACTCCGGCCTCATCCCCAAAACCCCGCATCACGGGGACCAGGCTCCAGGTCCTCGGTTGCGGCTGCTCGTTAGAATCTGAGGCCGCCCCACCGAGCAACTAAATCAGCACCGTCGCGAAGGGCGGGCCGTAAATCTCCCGGGGAGATTCCAGTAAACAAGCCGAGGACGAGCAAGCGCGGTGGTCCGTCCACCCCGGCTGGCCCGCGTCCCCATTGGAGAACAGAATGAGGGTCCTGGGTCTTGCCTCAGCTATCCTCATGTGACTGAGGGCCAGCTCACAAACGCGCAGAGGGTGCGGCCGAACCCAAGGCCTGGCCTCCCGGTCACGCGGCAGGAGTCAGGCCAGCGTCGGGACAGGTCTAGCCACCGCCGCCTCGGCCGCCACCGCCCGAGTCTCTGCCGAGCGCGCCCCCTACCGGCCCAGCGAAGGAGCCACGGCGCCCTCGAGTCCCAGGTGAGGCCCGATGCTGTGCTTAAGTCAACCTTCTGTGAGCCCAGCCCAGCCTCTTTCCTCCCACTTCCCCATGCAGTTTTGCGTGCCCCCTCCTCTTTTCTCCACGCACCAAGACACCGCTTCTCACGCGTTTGCATTCTGTTCCCCGCTGCTTTAGTTTCTGTTGAGTGGCCTCTTTCTTCACGCCCTAGGAAGCAATTTGAAAACGTCCTGTGGCTTCCTGAAGGACCTTTATCTTTAAGATATGCAATATATTTCTTAAAGTCTTTAACTTTACTAATATTTGTTAGAAGAGAGTTTGGATCTATTTTTGTCTACCCCATTTGCGGTATTGGTTTTTTAAAAAGACCATATGCTGTGAGCGGTGTAGGACTTTCTCATATAGAATTTTGGGATGTTATTTAGCTCTATCAGCCTTTAAAATGCTTATATGGAAATGACTAATTGATGGCACCTCCTTCAATGGAATATTTAGCTGCCATGAAAAGTTTTTCAAATGGTATTTGTTTTCAAATCAGTGCATGTTAATGACTATATTATATGATGAAAATGTTAAATATCTGCACTGTTCAATAAGGTAGTCACTAGCCACTGAGCACTTGAAATATGGTTGGTGTGACTGAGGAGCTGAATTGTGATTTTATTTAACTTTAATTTCAATTGAAATAACCACATGTGGCTAGTAGCTACTTTATTGGACAATGATGCTGCATATTAAGGTCTCAATTTTGCCCCTCCCCCCAAAAAAGGGTATATAGATAATATTCACCAGCATTTATCTATCTCTAAGAAGTGGCTTGGTGTTGAAGAAGAGGGCATCCTATTTGTTTCTCTAGCATCTGATCTTCTTTTGGGTTGCTTTATCTCCCCTGTATAGCTCCTATAATTTAGGGGAGGAAAATGCTACCCTAGGCTCTAGGGTGAGCCAGGTAACACTATCTAAAAACAGCAGCATTATTCCAGCTTCCACCAGTCATTGGTTCAGAGTTGAGTATGTAACCTAATGGGCCAATGGAGCAGAAAATCTAATCACTGGCGCTGTCTCTCTTCTAGTTTACTAAAATGGGTTTAGCTTTCATGGTCAATCAGATATCCTCAAGCAGCCAGAGCTGTCTTTGTTTATTTAGTAAGTTCTGCTCCTTTTCAAAAGCTCTTTTGTTACACAATGGTGAATGTACCTAATGCCAGGATGTATATTTAAAAATGGTTAAAGTGGGGCTGGAGCAGTAGCTCAGCAATTATAGTGCTTGCCTTGCATGCAAGGATAGGAGTTTGAACCCCAACACCATGTACACAACGAAGTGCTGGAGCAATGAAAGTCACATGAAAAACTAAATAAAATTTATTCTCTCTTTCTCTCTCTCACTGTCCCTCCATCTTTAAAAGAATAAAATAAAATGGTTAAAGTGATAAATTTTATGTTATGTATATATTTCAGTCAGCTTTTCCTCACTATGACCAAAAGACCTAACAAGAACAATTTTATTGGAGGAAAACTTTATTTGGGGATCACAGTTTCAGAGGTCAGTTCATAGATGGCCATCTCTGATGCTCTGGGCTCCAAGATGAAGCCCAAAGTGGAAGGGTGCGGCAGAAGAAAGCAGCTCAACACATGACATTCAGAAAGCAGAGATCTTTAGTTAACCAACAAAATATAAACCCAAAAGGCATACCCCTACCAAACCACCTCCCCCAGCTATTCCCTACCTGCCTACAGTCACCACCCAGTTAATCCATTCAAGTGGATCAGTGCACTGATTAGGTTAAGGTTCATGATCCTTTTACCTCTAAACCTTGCATTGTCTCATAAGCTTTTGGGGGATACCTCATATCTGAACCATAACAATATGTTTAAAGCACAAAGGCTTTTTGCATTAAAAACAATAAAACACATGGGGACAAAACTACAGTAAACTCTGGTGACTCATCAAGATCACAATCCCATGTGTGCCATGCTTACGAAAGCCCAAGGGTTAAAGTCATCTGAAAAAGCCATTCTCATAAAAGCCAACTGCACAAACTTGGCTGCTACAAATTGCCAAAGTCAAAACACTAAAGCCATAAGCCATTAACCCATGGTTCTGGACATCCCAGAGTCTTCATTTCTCAGTTGTTTTTTAGCAGATCAAATATCATTTGTAGGGGTAGGAGTGGTAGCTCAGTGGTTACAGCGCTTGCCTGGCATGTGTGAGGACCCAGGTTTGAATCCCAGCATCACATATACAAATAAGTGTCAAAGCAAAAAAAACAAATAAAAAATAAATAAAATTGATTCTTTCTCTCTCTCTCACTGTACCTCTCTCTCTTTAAAAAAAATATATACATATATATAAATATCAACTGTATTTATTTTCCAAAGTCTTCAGCCAATGCTTCAAATATTGGAATTTGGAAGATGGTCAAAGAAAAACCCTTTATTCACTTTCCAAGTTCTCTATTGTTTACTATACTTAGGCAGATGGGGGCCAAAATATCATTTTTGTTATGGGTAAAACAGTTTAGAGAAAATGGTGTTGGTCTGTAGCTAAGTGGATTTGAAATTTTTTTTTGCAATGGAAGGAATATATTTATAATATATCGTGCAAAGGCAGAGAAATCTTGGTAGAAAAACTGAAAGAACAATATGATACAACATATCTCAAACCTTCATGCCATGGTGTAATGGACACAGGCTGAAGGAGAATTATGACATGTGCTGGAAAAACAAAGACTCCCACAGCAGGGAGGACTGCCCACTCACCCCACACAGCTCCTTGGACACAGCCATAGCTCTCTGCTGGGCAGCACCAGGGGTGTGTCCAGGAACCATGTCTACAAAGTCTGCAGAACCATGGGACTGCACACTGTTCTCCACAGACATCCACAAAGTCAAGACTTTGGTTTTTAGGGTCTTTAGGTTTTTTAGGGGTTTTAGGGATTTTAAATAATTTGACCCTGAATTTGGCATAATTACTGTCAAATTTAATTGAAATTCAAATAAGATATTTCATGGAACTTTACACATTGTTTCAGTCAGGTTTTACATTGCTATGACCAGACAAAAACAACAGAGAGGAGGAAAAGTTTATTTTGGCTCACAGTTTTAGAGGTTTAGTCCATATATGGCTGACTCCACAGCTCTGGGCCTGAGGGTAGGAAGAATATCATGGCAAAATTGCTTCTTGGAGAAAAGCAGCTCATGTCATGTCAACCAAGAAGCAGAGAGTTCCGGTTATCAGAGACAAAATATAAACCTAATAGGCATACCTCCAGTGACCTACTTCCTATCTGTCACATCCTATTCTGCCTTACAGTTACTGACAAGTTAATCCATATCAGATCAATCCTCCGATTAGATCACACCTCTTATAATCTAATCATTTCACCTCTGAAAATTCTCGCATCATCTCATGCATAAGCTCTTGGAGAACACCTCATATCTAAATCATAGCACACACAGATACTGAAAATGATCTGGCTATGTAAAAAATTGAAAATAAATACCATAGCTTTGAAGAAAAAGGATAAGATGAGAGGAATTTCTCTACCAGATATCAAGATTTATTTTAAAGCTATCATAATTTAAACATGTGGTACTCATGCAGACTTAGACAAATAGAAACAATAGAATTGAAAGTTTAGGGGCTGGAGAGGTAGTTCAGCTGTAGAGCACTTGCCTGGCATGCACCAGAACCCAGGTTCCATCCCCAGCACCAAATACAAAACAAGTGGAGGAAAAACAAAAACCAGATGAAAAAAATAAATAAACTCTCTCTCTCTCTCTCTAAAAAGAAAAAAGTATGGGAACATTCCCACACATATATGAATATACAGTTGAAGCAGCATTAGAAATCATTTAAAAAAGAATTTACATTAAAATGCTCACTATGGGGGCTGGAATGGTGGCTCAGCAGTTACTGAGCTGGCCCAGCTTGTGGGAGTATGCGAGTTCTAACCCCAGCACCAAGTACACAACGAAATCTTGGAGCAATGAAAGCCGCATGAAAAACTAAATAAAAGTTTCTCTCTCTCTCTCTCTCTCTCACTGTCCCTCTCTTTAAAAAAAAAAAAAAAAAAAGAATGCTCACTATGTGAATGGCACTTTCTACGTATGACACAGTAGATCACTGGCTATCCCTTTTCTGTCTCCAAAAATTTGCTAAAATCTCTCATTCCTTTATGTCTCCTTTGTTATTTTATTTGATCTTTAATATCCTTTTCCATAACTTTAATGTGATTTCAAGAGTAATGTGATAGCTGGGTGTGGTGGCACTCGCCAGTAATTCCAGCATCTTGGGAGGCCGAGGCAGGAGGATTACAAGTTCCAGGCCAGCCTCAGCAAATTAGCAAGGCCCTAGGCAATTTAGTGAGACCCCATCTCAAAATAAAAAAATCAAAAAGGGCTGGGGAGGGGCTGGAGCAGTGGCTTATCGGTTATGGCGCTTGCCTGGCATGCGAAAGTATGTGAGTTCTAACCCCAACATCACATACAATACGAAGTCTCAAAGCAATGAAAGTCACATGAAAAACTAAACAAAACCTGATTCTCTCTCTCTCTCTCTCTCTCTCACTGTCCTTCTCTCTTAAAAGAAAAAAAAGGGCAAAAGGGCTGAGTGGCTAAGCACCCCTGGTTCAATCCCTGATACAAAAAAAAAAAAAAAAAAGTTACACACAGTACAATAAATCAATTTCTTAAAAAAAAAAAGTTACACACGATGTGTGATAAACATATACAATAAATAAACTATCTTTAACCAGGAATCATATATGGAATTAGTTTGTTATAGATCTATTTTATATTTATTAAATTATTCCTAATAGAATGAAATAGTTGTTACAATTCATTTGTAATTTTGACATTTAGTATACTTCTTTTAATATCAACATTTCTTTTATAGGTTCAAAGAAAAAGATATGAAAATAATAGTTATAATATTGAATTGGTGCTAAACATATCAGCAAATAAGATGTCTGAAGACGAGGATACCTCAGAACTAGAAGATGTCTTTAGTCCATTGAGGAAGGATTCTAGATCACAGTCAGTGGAGAAGCCTGAATTTATTAATGAAGTATCAGATTTGTTAAATGAAACTTCTCATTCCCTGAAAGGGAAATCTTTCAACAAGATTTATGAAACACATCCTACAAAGGATACACTAGAGTCAACTTCTTTCGGACAGAAATCTAACAGAAATGAAGAACAAAAAAAATCCGTTGCATTTTCTGAAGCAAGCACTAGTGATGACTGTGTACTACTGAAACCAGAAACTTCACAAGGTTCCTTACTACCAGAAACTGAGACAACTTCAGACTATCAGGTTTTCATTAAATCCCAACCTCATGAAGAAGGAGAAGTTAGTCCACAAGTCTCTGGAGAAAATCAGAAAGGATCTGACATAGGGTTAGATGACTTTACACTTAACCTTGAGGCCAAGGGTTTACAAGAATTCCCTAATGACATTTTAAAAACTAAATATGTAAAATATCTGTACTTAGACAAAAACCAAATAAAAACTTTTCAAGGAATAGACTCAGGTGATGTGCTAGGACTTGAAATTCTGTCCTTGCAAGAAAATGGTTTATTATCACTTCCATCTGAAATTCAGTTACTTCATAATTTAAGAATATTAAATGTCAGTCACAATCAAATATCACAAATACCTAAAGAAATATTACAACTTGGGAATTTAAGGCAACTCTTTTTAAATAACAATTATATTGAGAATTTCCCTTCATCTGGCTTAGAAAGTCTTAAAAACTTAGAAATTTTAAGTTTGGGTAAAAATAAGTTAAGACATATACCAGACACTCTGCCTAGTTTGAAAAGCTTGAGGGTTCTCACTCTGGAATATAATCAGTTAACAATATTTCCTAAAGCTCTGTGCTTTCTTCCAGATTTAATTTCACTAAATCTTACTGGAAACCTAATAGGCAGTTTGCCAAAAGAAATTAGGGAACTTAAAAATTTAGAAATACTTTTACTAGATGACAATAAACTTACCTTTTTGGCAGTGGAAATATTTCAATTACTCAAAATAAAAGAACTACATCTGGCTGACAATAAACTGGAAGACATTTCACACAAAATTGAGAACTTCAGGGAACTTAGGATTCTTATACTTGATAAAAATGTACTGAAAAATATACCAGAGAAAATATCCTGCTGTGTAATGTTGGAATGCCTTAGTCTTAGTGACAATAAATTAACAGAACTTCCTAAAAACATTCATAAGCTTAAAAATTTAAAAACATTTCATGTAAATAGAAATAATATGGTGAAAATAACTGAAGGTATCTTACATCTTAATAATTTATGTAGTCTGGAATTTTCAGGAAATATAATCACACATATACCCATTGAAATAAAAAACTGTAGAAAAATAACTAAAGTTGAGTTGAATTATAACAAAATAACATATTTCCCAGTGGGACTGTGTGCTTTAGATTCACTTTATTATTTGAGTTTGAATGGAAATTCTATTTCAGAAATACCTTTGGATATATCTTTCAGTAAATACCTGCTTCATTTGGAATTTAATGAAAACAAACTCCTCATATTTTCTGAGTACTTATGTTCTCTTATTAATCTTAAATACCTGGATCTTGGTAAAAACCAAATAGGAAGAATTCCATCATCTGTTTCCAATATGGTATCACTCCATGTACTTATTTTATGTTGTAATATGTTTGAAACTTTCCCTAGAGAATTATGTACTTTAGAAAATTTGCAAGTGCTTGATCTTTCAGAAAATCAATTACAGAAAATCCCTCCAGAGATATGTAATTTAAAAGGACTCCAGAAATTAAACATCTCAAGCAATCAGTTTGGATATTTTCCTATTGAACTGTGCCAACTTCAATCACTAGAAGAGCTAAATATAAGTCAGATAAATGGGAGAAAGGTAAGAGACTGGTATTTATTTTTTTGTGGGGAAAGAGGGATTAGAAAAGATCTGAATCTAAGGTGTAAATGTATCTTCATGTACCTGTATATTTGTTTTGAACATAGCTGAAATTCTTTATTTTTTTTTAAAGGACAGGGTCCCCTCAACACCCACCAAAATATGGTTTACAGATATACTTCTCAACACAACAACTTTATAGGAAAATATTTCATTAAAATGCAGTGCATAGTAGGCAGGCTAACAATTTTGTAGATTTATTTTTATTTCAGTTTATTGTAAAAGCTGCTTTAAATTTACAAATGTCATATAAACACACTGTTGAAAATCTGTAAAACTGAGAAAATAATTTTAAAAAATCATTACACATACTATCAGAATGAAACTACTGGTATGTGTTGATTCAACTGGATTGTTCCTTTGGGAACAATGGCCCCTCTCATCGCCATTTTATGCATGATATTTGTATTGCTTTAACTGTCCTATATCTTCAA
The DNA here is from genome assembly GCA_004027875.1 of Aplodontia rufa. Classification (NCBI taxonomy): domain Eukaryota; kingdom Metazoa; phylum Chordata; class Mammalia; order Rodentia; family Aplodontiidae; genus Aplodontia; species Aplodontia rufa. Next base: position 40,119 of record PVKS010010672.1, read on the forward strand.
CCCTTTTCATTCAAGTTTCATGTTCTACATGAAGTTTTCCTTTAGTTCTCTGATTTATACTGATGCACCTTCTCTAAATTTTCATACGTCTGTTATTATCTGTACTCTTCTGTACTCTTTATTTTGGCACTGAACTACTTGTTGCCTGATTGTATATGTTTTGTTCCCTGGATCAAATTTTAATCTCTTGGAAGTTAGGGAACAGCAATGAGCACAATTATCTATTATGTACCTTATTGTTCAGTTATTTCCAAGGGACCTATATATTCAAAATTCCTTTGTTCACCCATTGAACAAAAGCCATTCACATTGTACTTATTTTGTCTAAATATGCATAATTTCTTCATTTTAACAGTATCTTAATAATTACTATCATTTCACCCTTTTTCTAAAGGAATTGTTATTTGAGGTCATATTGCTAAACTATGTGACTCTGTTATTGAGCATTTACTGAAAATGCATTGTGCTTGGAAGCACATACACAAAAATATAACACGTGCCTTTCATGTCATTAAAGGATGCAAGGAAAACGTACAAGGGACTAGTAAACAGAAATATTGATGAAAGTAAGGATTAAGGAGATCGATCGAATGTGGGACAGAGTAGTTGGGACAGACTTTAGGAAAAAAAGAAGCCAAAGCATGGTCAGATTTAGGAAGAGCAGAAAGGACCAGGAGGCAATGAACTCTGAGAGTTGGGAGAGTGATGGAGGTGGTTCACCAGCCACAGGGTTGAATTGGTAGCATTGGTCAGATTTGGGAGGTACTTGGATGCCACACGTTATCACGTGGATTTTTAGATGGGCAAAGGAGGCACAAAGAAACTGTAACAGAATGAAAATATCTCCTTTCTAAGACAAAAACAAAGAAACAAAACTCCCTCCTTTCATTTGATTTTTAGAAAAAGTTTTAGTCATATAAATCTCTTTGGATTTATAAAGTATAATTATTTAATATCTGTTACAGTTGACAAGAATTCCAGATGAACTGTCTAATATGACTCAACTTAAAAAACTTGATATCTCAAATAATGCAATCAGAGAGATTCCAAGAAATATAGGGGAATTGAGAAGTCTGGTTAGTTTATATGCACACAACAATCAAATAAGTTCTCTTCCACCATCATTTTTATCTTTAAAATATCTCAAGCAACTAAACATGAAAGGTAAGTGTCAATCACAATAAGTAAAATATTAATGTCTGAGTTGTAGTTTTTTTAAAGAGGGGAAGAGAGAGAATCAATCTTATTTAGTTTTTCATGTAGCTTTCATTGCTCTGACACCTTGCTGGGTATGTGGTGCTGGGGTTCAAACCCATGTTCTTGTGCATGCCAGGTAAGCACCATAACTGCTGAGCCCTGCCCCAGCCCCTAAGTTGTACATTTTGCTGACAAAATACAGAAGAGCAACCAACATAACACATTAAATGCTTATTACAGGGAGATGGCTAGCCTAGCTACAGAAATGAGAGCCAAGTATGAGCTTATAATCCAGTTGGGGAAGAGGAACATATTTTATATTTCTATTTTGTCTTCTCTGCCTATATCCAGTCATTCAGTATTTCTTCTCTTTCTGAACCTGACCTTACCCCTCCCTCTACACACATTCTGATACCCTACAGTATAACACAATATAATATAATACAATAATTTATACATAGTTCTTTGCAAAGTAAACCATTACCAAATCAAAATAAAATGACATAGAATAAAAAGCACATAATTCACTCTAAAGATATCAGAAAATATTTTCCAAATCATAAGATATAACTAGGTTAATACCTTTCTTAATACTTTTTATTATGGAATATTTCAAACTTTCAGAAAATAATAAATAATTATGTACCTACTCCCAGATACAGGATATTAACATTTTATAATATTTATTGGAGATATTTTGAGTTGAAATTTTTTGTGCTTTTCCCCAAATGATAAGTAAACACTACACTGAAATTAGTTTGCATCTTTTTTTACCCATTTTTTTTTTAAATTTTAAGACAGAGTGGGACGGGGGGGGAGTGAATCAATTTTATTTAGCTTTTTATCCTTTTCATCTGGTTTTCATTCCTCTGACACTTAGCTGTGTATGTGGTACTGGGATTTGATCCTGGGTCCTCGTGCATGCGAGGCAAGTGCCATAACCACTAAGCAACCACTCCAGCCCAATCCCATATTCTTTTATTTTTTTTTTAAAGAGAAAGAGAAAGAGACAATCAATTTTATTTAGTTATTTCATGTGACTTTCATTGCTTTGACTCTTCATTGTATATGTGTTGCTGGGGTTTGAACTTGCATCCTTGCGCATGCCAAGCAAGCACCGTAACCACTAAGCTACAGCTCCAGTCCCACATCCCATATTCTTATACTTAACACACTCCACAAAAAAGTGGAACTCTATTGAATTTTTAAATCTTATTAAATTGTGTCATACTTCATAGATTGCACTGTAACTTGCATTTTACATTATTTTTCTAAAATGGATCAATGCTAATTTATATATAACACCTAGTTCACTCTTTTAAGTGCTGTCTGATATTCAACTGAATGGTTAAATAACAATCAATGCATTATCTTATCTACCTTAGTCCATAGACAACTAAGCTATTTCCAACATGCTTGCTTTTACGAACATCCTTGTACATTTTCTCAGTGCACATTTGCTCAAATTTCTCTAGGATATGAAGTTGTACTAGAGTTGTTGGATCTGCGCAGTGTAGGTACCTCTTCAACTTCTTCACATTTTAACATAGTGGTTTTATCAGCTAACCATGTAAACAGTTGAATTTATGAGATTATGTCCTTTCATTGGAAGTAGCACTTTTTTGAGAGAAAGAGATAGAATAAATTTTATTTATTTTTTCATCTGGCCTTTGTTTCTCCAATACTTAGTTGTGTATGTGCTGCTGGGGTTCAAACCCAGGTCCTTGTGTATGTCAGGCAAGTGCTCCAACCACTGAGCTCCAGTCCGTGGAAGTAGCATTTATAACTAGTACTCCACACCTTATTAAACTTAGAGGATTTCCATATGAAAACTAGTGCTCTTCTTTTTGCCACAATAGTACCTGTAGTAGAGTACTACCAGTGATGCACCAACATGTAGTCAGATATAATGCAACTGACATCTGTCTCCTGGAAACTCAGAACTTTAGGAATCTAGCTGTGCATTTCATAACCATTTCATTCACAGTAACTTGTAGCAAGTCACAATAACTCAACCCTGCAGTTGAGTTTTTGTTTTATTTGTAGTATGGCAACATTTTACTGTACTTTAGGGAGGTTATCTATTTTGTCCAAGTGTAGGACATACTCCATTCACCTGATATTCACCATGACAAATAAACAAAAAGCACAAAACCAAAACCAAAAACTCCCCCAGGACTTCCTGGCCTACTGAAGAATAGAATTTGCAGTTAGAAGCACAGTACTCTAGAGGTTTTCTAGTTAGAATTGTATCAAGAGAGAATGGGAAGGAACAGTATATACTTTTCTGCAAGTTTGAGCCATTCTCTGTCAGTCTCTATCAGAATTACAAAATATTAAATGCCTGATCAAAGGGACTAGAATAGCTGAAACAATTTTGAAAAACAAAGTGTATGACTCACAAGATGCGATTTCAAGAGTTACAGTGAATATAGTGTGGTACTGGCAAGATAATATTTGAGATAAATATTGATGGAACAAAATAGAGTGTAGAAATAGGCCCACACAGATATGGTGAACTGATTTTTAACACATGTATAAAGGTAATTCAATGTTGAAAGAATAATATTTTCAATAAATGGTGCTGAAAAACTGTATGTCCAAAATCCTAAAGAAAATGAAAGAAAAACAACCACAAAAAACCTTTGAACCTATATCAGGTACCATTTAAAACATGAACTCAAAATGAATCACAGACCTAAATGTAAAAACTAAAACTACAAAACATCCAGATAAAAACAGAAGAAAAAAATTTAGAACACTGGGAAATCTTTCTTAGCTACAACATTAAAACCACAATGCAAAGCTGGGGATGTAGCTCAGTGGTAGAGTTTGCCTGGCCCTGACTTTAATCCCCAGCAAAGAATAAACCATAATATATAAATAAAAAGAATGGATACATTGGATTTCAGTAAAATTAGAAACTTATGCTCTTCAAAAGGTATGATTAAGAGAATAAAAAGAAGAGAATGAAAAGCCACAAAATGAAAGAAAATATTTGTTGAATAAATTAAAGTATAACTCTTGAAATTAAGGTAAACAGCTCAATAAAATTTGTATAAAATTGGAACCAATTTTTTTAAAGAGAGAGGGACAGTGAGAGAGAGAGAAGGAGAGAGAAGCAATTTTTATTTAGTTTTTCATGTGGCCTTCGTTGCTCTAAGAGTTCATTGTGTACGTGGTACTGGGGTTTGAACTCCTATACTGGAGCATGCCAGGCAAGTGCCAATATATTACAAATATCCTCAATATCATTATTGTTAGGGAAGTGTAAATTATGGTGAAATTTTGCTATTAAAATAAAAACCTGACAAGAATAAGAACATTTAAAATATTGAGTAACTGCAACTCTGATATATTGATGATAGGAATGCAAAATGGTATGATCACCTTGAAAAACTGGCAGTTTATTATAAAATTATATGTACACTTATATGACTTATCAGTCACACTTAAACTACACTTTTAAATAAAGTGAAATTTTGTATTCAATAAAAACACTAAGTGTTAATGTATAGAACAGCTTATTCATAATCAACCAAACTAAACTCCATATTCATTGGATGTCCTTCATTCAGTGAATTGGTAAGTTATTTATATCTTATAATGAAAACTTCTTAGTAGTAAAAAGGAGTGAAATACAGAATTTCCATTAAAACTCAAATGATAAAGTGAATCTAAAGCACACATAACTGGGAAATATGTTATTTTCTTATAATTCAATTCAACTTTAGTAATTTTTCTAGTTTTTATTTCAATGGGAATATATGTAATATACATATTATTCTCTCTCAGAAGCAATGAGCAAGTCTAGTATTCAGATCTCAGTTCCTATGTTGTTGTTATTGTTGTTTTGTGGCATTGGGTATTGAACCCAGAATACTCTTCCACTGCCCCAGATCTTGATTTCTAAATACCATTGTTCACAAAAAGGAACAAGGATCCTTTATTTATTTTTATAATATGCTATAAAATATAAAAATAATATGAAGGCAAACTTTATATCTTCTAAGTGATTACAAATTCTGTGTTACTATGATTTTACTTTTTATGTGAGTTTTATACCAAATTAAGGTTATATTGAAAAATTATATTCAGGAAGGTGGAACTTAATGCCTTCATCCTGCTGAGGGTAGTCAAGATTTAGTGACTCGCTTTCAAAAAATGGAGTAAGGAAAGGAAAAATAAATCATAACATTACATTGGAGCAACTTGGTAGATACTATGCTAGCAAAAGATGGAGTTTGACACGATGTGATGAGGGCACTTCACTTCTATGGTATTCTTTCCCCAACTACATCAGACAAATTCTAATTACAGAACATTCTACAAAATTCCTTACCAGTACTCCTCAAAACTGCCAGGTCATGAAAAACAAGACCGAGAAACTCATAGAAGAGAAGAGAGGGCGATAGGAAGCCATAAATATATGCGATGATGTCCTAGAATGGATTCTGGAAAAAAAGGACATGGATGGAAATAAATCCAAAAATGTCTGCAGTTCAATCCAAAAAACCCACACTGGTGCATTACTATTAACTAAACTAAGCTAAGTGTTGGTTTTTTTAGATTGGACAAACGTAATAAGTGTGAGATAACAGTAGGAGAAATGAAAACAATGAGAAGTATATAAGAAATCTCTATCTCTGCAGCTTTTCTGCAAATACAAAATTGTTCCAAATAAAAGTTTTATTTTAAAAATTACCATCATACCCACCCTGTAAGGTACTTTGCTACATTGGAAGAGGATAATCTGCCTTATTTTGCCACCCACAGAAGAGAAAGGACCACAGCTGTTTCTATACATGCTTTCTTTTCACTTCTAGCATGTGGGCATCAGTCAGAATTTACAGCTTGCAAGCACTGCGAGGGTCCTCTTATACTTTGCCAAGACAGTAGATTCCTCATACGCAGTAGTTATTTGTCTCCCTAGTTTCATTTCACAGGAAGGTATAATTCAATTACACTGTTTTTTTTTAACTAGGAAATAATCTGACAGATCTGCCCAGTGCCATTTACAATCTTTTTTCACTAGAGGAGATAAATTTTGATGACAACCCTTTACTGAGACCTCCAATGGAAATTTGTAAAGGAAAACAGTTGCATACTATTGCAAGTTATCTACAGAGGGCAGATGAAAGAGATGGTAGGTAATGAATAATTATCTTACAAGTAATTTCTTGGTATTATCTGTAAATTAAAAAAATAGCCTACTTTAGAGAATATCAATCTGGCAAAGATATTAGCATACTTATCATATTTTTTCCTAAAGTTTATTTTAATAATTTATTTAACCTAGGTCCATACAAACTGAGCTTTCCAGAACAGAGAAATTCCTTTGGGGAGTAAAGAGGGGCAGTTTCCCATCCATTGACCTTAATGCCCTTTAATAGTTGTGTGGTTTTTTTTTTTTTTTTAAGAGAGAGAGAGAATCAATTTTTATTTAGTTTTTCATGTGCCTTTTGTTGCTCTGACTTTGTTGTGTGGTGCTGGGGTTTCAACTCGTGTTCTTATGCATGCTGGGCAAGTGCTGTAACCGCTGAGCCCCTTCAATAGGTTTTTTATTATGATTGTGGCCATACTCAGAGAATCCATACATGGATTTCTTCATTTTTTATCTGTTTTATCAGATGTAGTTCCTTTAAAAGGCATACCTAAAGGAAGTCTATAGATGCTTTCCATTGATATCACTCATTTTGGGATGCTCTTGAACAGTCTTCACCCCTTCTGTCCTGGAGCTCTCCATTGTGTGTTCTATAGCTATCTCTAAGAGTACTTCTATTTTCTTTAAATGCCCTTGCATTAGACCAGAGGGAGCTGGTTTCTCCATGTCTTTGGGAAGGAAGCTTCACTGTCCAATTCTTTCCCTGTTGTTTTGTTCCTAGCAATTAGGCTTTTCCTTAGGACTTTCTGACTGTGCCACTCATTATCACTCCTTTGAGTCAATCTAGATTTTGGTCTCCAGCTTACTGTATTAGACCAATCAGTACTTATCCATGTTTGGGGAAATGGAATATTTGAAACTGTCCTCCAAATCATTCTGTCAGGTACCTTGATTATGCAATCAGTAGCATATACAAACATACTCATCATCTAGACAGATGGGCATTACAAAGGTATAGTCTTTTGTAAGCCACATTTTACATTTATGGGCCTGGCTTACTATTCAGAAGCTTTTGTAAGACATGGGCCTAATTGATGGAAGAAATCTAGTGATTAATAGTCACAATGGTGTCTTCTTTAACTTTCTGTGCAGGATGATTGTGCTAATTACTATTATAAAAAGGAGACATTGTATGCTGGTACTGTTTCTATAAAATAAAGGTTCAGGGGTTTCCAAGGATCCATAAAGTATTTCTGTTATGTATAGTACTTTACAGAATGGCTGTCAAGTTACATGATTGAACCTCTTTGCTAAAATTCTGGTTCTCTAGTTCTTGAGAAAGGAGCAATCTAGTCTTTATGGGGAAAATGCAATAGCCAATAGGCAATGGTTTTGGTGCAGAAGCCAGCAAAAACAAGGGAACCCCAGACATTTGTCTTCTTTCTCTAGGTTTAGAGAGCTTTCCTATTTCAGGACTGGCACACAGTGAGGGTGGGGAGAAGTCAGCATGAAATATGTATTTATTCTGCAATTAATAGATCGTGGAGTCACTTTCTGAAACTTCAACTCAGGGTTTTGGAATTTTCATTTATATCATTAGCATGCAATCTAGCCTGAGCAATTAGTAGCATGTGTGTAATTAAGAGAGGGAGAGAGAGAGAGAGAGAGAGAGAGAAGAACAGGGCCTGGTGTGGTGGCTCAGTGTGTGTGAGTATGCAAGTTTGAACCCCAGCACCACTTACACAAAGAAGTTTCAGAGCAGGGAAGGCCACATGAAAAACTAAATAAAATTCATTCCCTCTCTCTCTCTGTCCCTCTCTCTTTAAAGAGAGAGAGAGAGAGAGAGAGAGAGAGAGGACAGTGAGAGAGAGACAGAATCAATTTTTATTTAGTTTTTCATGTGGCTTTCATTGCTCGACACTTAGTTGCATACATAGTGCAGGGGTTGAACCCGAGTACTTGTGCATGCCAGGCAAGCACTGTAACTGCAGAACCACCACTCCAGCCCCATGTATGTAATTTTTTTAAAACAGATTTTTTTTTTAAACTGGGGATTGAATCCAGGGTCACTTAACCATTGAGCCCAACCACTTGCTAAGTTGCTGAGGCTGACATTGAACCTGTGATACTCCTACCTCTGCTTCCTAAGTTGCTGGGATTACAGGCCTGTCTACCACATATGGCTAAAAATAGAACATATTTGAGATGATTATAGGGGCTGGGAGATCTACATTTCTTTTTTTTTTTTCTTCCCCGTACTGGGGATTGAACCCAGGGTGCTCTATCACTGAACTCTGAGCTAGGTCCTCCAGGCCTTTTTATTTATTTATTTTTGAGGTATGGTCTTACTAAGTTGCCCAAGCTGCCCTTGAACTTGTGATCCCCTTGCCTCAACCTCCTGAGTCACTAGGATTACAGGCATGCACCTCTGTACCTGGCTGAGATCTCTAGTTTTCATGGTACATTGATTGAAAAAAAAATTTAAAAATCTATGAACTAAAAAAAAGTTCAAAGTAGTTGAAAGCTTTACTTTACATTTTTTTTGGTTAACAGCTTAAAAATAAAAAGCAAGGGGCTGAGCGGTGGCTCATCGGTTACATTGCTTGCCTGGCATGTGCAAGGACACGAGTTCAAACCCCAGCACCACGTACACAACAAAGTGTTGGAACAACGAAAGTCACATGAAAGAACAAATAAAAATTGTTTCTCTCTTTCTATGTTTCTAACTGTCCCTCTCTCCTGAAAAAAAAAAAGACTAGTATCTAAGCCAACACTTGCTAAATAAGTGAATATAAATATATATATGTCATATTTATAGTAGATGTGAACTTAGTTTCTCAAGTTGGTTCATATATAAGCACATAAAAAGTGCCAGAATTTGAGAAAGGAGTCAAATTCATTTCAAATACTAAAATAATTAAAGTGCGTGGAAAACACTTAGAAGTTGCATATGATATCCTTTTTAGGCATTTTAAGTTCTAGGATTTTTCAGATTTTAGAAGAAATGGAACAGATGGTTCAAATTTCAGTTCATATTTTAGATCTGAATTGTCATTTATAATTTTGCTTGATATACATTCCATAGAAGTACAAAAGAAAACTAAATATTAACTTAAAACATTGCATTTTTCAAGAGAAATAGCTTAATTTTTCTTTTATATTCAAATATAGAGAAAATCTTAGAGAAGACATTCAAGATAGTTGCCAACAATATTACTGAAACAAATTTTGAATTTTTGTGTCAAAAACTAAACCTGGTAAACTCAGAAACTGATATACCTACAAAGAGGTATGTATGATTGACAACATTTGGTATATGTTGAATATCACACATTGACTTATGTCATATTGGTGTCATATTAGTTTTGAAACATTCATGTTAGCATAAAGTCTAATTTGCTGTAGAAGACTGGGTTTAGTTTATTAAGCATTTGTGATCCACGTTGGAAGGTCTTACAGTAGAATAAAGAACAAGGATCCTAAGAACAAATTGCTTGGCTTTTAATCCCAGATGGCTTTGTAACCTTGGACAAGTCTTTTAATTTCTTTGTGCTCCAGTTTCTACACTGGTAAAATGAATGTCCTTACCTCAGAGCACCGTCATGAGGATCAAGTGAGATCAAGATACAAAGCGTGTGGTATATAGTATTGTACTAGTTTGTAGTAAACAATTGACAATTATTATTTTGAGGTCTTCAGAACTGAACATAAATTGAATTGTTGAGATTTTATAAGGAAACAAGGGATATAATGGGGCTAACATTCACTTTCTTTCCTTTTTTTTTTTTTCAGGGCTGAGGACCGAACTCAGGAGCTTGCGTGCTAGGCAAGCGCTCTGCCACTGAGCTAAATCCCCAACCCCCTAACGTTCACTTTTTATATGCCAAGCTCTGTACTAAATTTTTATAAAGCCTCTCTTCCCCAGTGAATTTCAGACTCACTTTAATCTGGTAAATTGATTTGAATATTTTTAGTTTAAAACAATATTCTTAATTGGCAATTAAAATAATTGTTACTTGGGCTGGAGTGGTTAGAGTGCTTGCCTGGCATGCATAAGAACCCGAGTTTGAACCCCAGCACCACATACACAACTGTCAGAGAAAAAGGCCAGATGAAGAAAGAAACAAAATTTATTCTCTCTTTTAAAAAAATAACAATTGTTACTTTAATTTTTTTCAGCACTGTTTCATTAAATGAAAGAGCTTACCAAGTATTTGTGAAATGGAAAACAGAAAAAAACTCATCACTAACTACTGCTGCTGTAAGAGACCAACTAGTTCGGGGACTAAATATGATAGGAGCATATGACATCATGGACAAAATAACAGCTTTTAATCTTTTTACATGCACAATTAAATTCTAACAGTGGGCCCATAATAAAAATTGAAAACTGGATTTTTGAGCCATCTTACTTCACTTTATCATACATGCATGACTCGTCTCTTTTCTTGCATTCCTAAAAGGTGATGACAATTTATGACTACCACTCTAATGCTGTCATAATAAAATATTAGATACTATTTTACATATTTGTTCTATTGCTTTAGAAAGATATTAAATTTTAAATTAATCCATTAAAATTGTTATATAATGTTTTAATACAACCCAAGAGTTACAGGTAATAAGGTTATTCGTAATTTCCATTAAATTTTGGAAGCAGAGCAGTTTCAGATGCTGGCTTATAAATGGAAACGAATATGACACCTTACTTTTGCTTCATTAGGAATAAGATAGCTTTATTAAACACAAGTTGGGGCTAGAGCCAAGAATCCTTCAGTTGAGTGTCCAGATGGGACTCTGTTGCCTTCCTGTTCTGTATGTCTCTCCCCTTTCTTCTGCTATTAGAAACCCTCTTTCATGCAGGGGGCGTGCATATTGTATATTCAAGGGGGAGCTCTGCCCTTGTCATATGTATCCCTCTTCCCCTACCCTGCTACCGCTAACATAAAGGTCTCCTACTCATTTACTACAGTGATTAACTCAGGGAAAGCCATTTGGCTCAAGGCATTAAGAGTTTCTCTTGGCCTTTTCTGCAGAACTTTCAAGGAAGACGCACTCTTTTGACTGGTAGGTTATGAGTCTTGAAGTCTTGACATATCATACACAGCTGGTGGTAGTTTGTCACTTTTTCATCACTGTGACCAAAACACCTGATAAGAAGAACTTAGAGGAATTAAGTTCATTTTGGCTTATGGTTTCAGACGTCTCAGCCCATGGTTGGCTGATTCTGCCACTCTGGGTGCTAGGTGAGCCAGAACACCCAGCAGAAGCAGAAGGATGAGGTGGAAAAAAGCTTCTCAGTTCATGGCAACCAGGACACAGAGAGAGAAAGAGGAAGAAGCCAGGGACAAAATATAAAATCCCGAAGGGCACTCCCTCAGTGACTAATTTCTTCCCACACACCCCACCTGCCTACAATCACCACCCAATAATCTATTCAAATGGTCAATACAGTGAAATAGGATACAACTTTCATCATCTGATTATTTCACATCTAACATGAGCTCTTTCAGGGAATACCTCATTTCAAACCATAACAGATAATGTTTCAAAAGCTTCATGGAGAGACAGAACACTGATTATATTGTTTAGGCCCCAAATTCAGTCACATCTGAAGCTAACTATACTTCTTTTTTAAAAACCTTTTTATTGGTGCATTATAATTATACATAATATGCCATATTTGTACATGCATATAACAATTCGATCAATCTAATTCTCCAGCACCTTCCCTTTCTCTCCCATTCTCCCTCCCAATCTGCCTGCTTTACTAAGCTCCCTTGTATTATCATTATTATTTTGTTTTTGTCATTACTGCATTATAATTATATATGTGAGATTCATTACGGGATATTCATACATGAACATAGCATAATTTGGTAGATTTCATTCTCCAGTACTTTCCCGTGCCCTCTCCTCTTTCCTCCCTCACAATCCCCTTCCTTTGCTCTATTGGTCTCCCTTCTATTTTCATGAAACCCTTTTTAAAGATTTCTCCCCCTCTTTTTTCTAGCTTCTGCATATGAGAAAACATTTAAGCCTTGACTTTCTGAGTCTGGCTTTTCACTCAGCACGATATTTTCCAGTCCCATCCATTTACCAGGAGATGACATAATTTTATTTTTCTTTATGTCTGGGTAAAACTCCATCTTGTATATGCAGCACATTTTCTTTATTCATTTGTCTGTTGACAGGCACCTAGGCTGGTTCCATAACGTGGTTGTTGTGAATTGCCCTGCTATAAACACTGACATGCATGTGTCACTATAGTATGCTCATTTTAGAATAAAGCTCAAGAAATAAAACCAAGAATCCGTAAGTAGGATGGCATCTAAAGCTTTTTCATAGCAAAGGAAACAAGATTGTGAAGAGAGAACCTACAGAACAGGAGAAAATCTTTGCCACTCTTCTAACTCAAAAAGCTTAATATCAAAAAAGCAAATAACCCAATCAATAAACGGGAAAATGATTTACACAGACATTTCTCAAAAGAAGAAATACAAATACCCAATAAATATATGAAAAAATGTTTAACATCTTTAGCAACAGGGAAAATACAAATCAAAAATACAATGAGATTTCATCTGCAATTACAATGGCAATCAAGGATACAAACAATTGCTGGTGACGATGTAGGGAAAAAGTATGCTCACACATTGTTGATAGGACTGCAAATTAGTACAACCACTTCATAAAGCAGTCCTCAAAACACTAGGAATGGAACAACCTTATGACCCAGTTATCCCACTCACTGATATTTGCCCAAAAGATGTGAAACTAACTACACTTATTAACTGTTCACATTTACTCACTTAAGCTAGTTGTGACCTCGGTTTCCGTAACTTTGAGTGGAGACTTAACTCAAGTAGTTAAAAATATTGTAGACAGTGAAGTTTTTTGTGGCTTTTAAAAATAATTGTTTAGGAGCTGGAGTGGTGGCTCAGTGGTTGGAATGCTTGCCTGGCATGTGCAAGGACCTGGGTCCAAACCCCAGCACCACATACACAGCTAAGTTTTGGAGAAATAAAAGCCAGATGAAAAAAATAAATAAAATTGATTCCCCCCCTCTCTTCCACCCTCACTCTATCCATTTCTTTCTTTAAAAAACATTTAACAAAATAGTCTAGCTGAGTGTGGTGGATCACAAGCTTATGGCCAGCCTGGTCAATTTAACAAGACCTGTCTCTAAATAAAATGAAAAGAAAACAAAAAACAAACACAACACACACTTTTTACGTGAGAAGTAATTATTGGAAGGAATTTATTTTGTAGGTTGGAATTTATAAAGTGGTTTTTTAAAAATTTTTTAGAGAGAGAGAGGGACGGTAAGAGAGAGAGAGAGAGAGAGAATAAATTATTTAGTTTTTCATGTAGCTTTCATTTCTCCTACACTTCATTGTGTACTGGTACTGATAGACCTTAGGAGAGATGGCTAGGGAATCAGGACCATGGGCCCCATTCAACCACACCTAGAGGCTACCTGGTAGAGAGAGATTAACAGGCAAGGTCAGGACCCTCAAATGCAAAAGACCTGAGGTTCACCTGTGGGAGGAACTCCTTTGTCCCAGAGGTGGGAAAACCAAGAATTAGGGGTGAATACAGATGGGAACGAAGAAAGATTTGATACCTGTTTTGCATAGATTTTAACCAATGATTTTGGTGCTTAGTTTCAATGCCTGTTTTACATAGAGTTTAACCAATGATGTTGGTGCTTTTCTCAATGCCTGCTTTACATGAATCTTAATCAAGGCTCATACCCAAAACCAATATAAACCCCTGGCCAAACACCTGTAAGATGGTATGTTGTTTCCAGGAACCCCTCCACCTTGTGGAGACTCTACGCTCCTTCCTTAAATAAATCCTACTCCTTTTACTCTTCCTTTCCATGGTTCTATGTGGATTTTATTCTTCAAATTCACAAGACAAGAACCCAGAAGACTGGTGTTGAATTCCCCGGGTATACTTCCACACCATGAGCTGCAATACACAGCTGAACAGTAGGGGGTGAAGGGCTGGGTGGGGAGCTGCTAACACTATTTCAGCTATAGAAACCTGCAGCCTGCCCAAATTCCCAGTTTTAACTGGGAAAGCTGCAAACACTGCAGTCAACCTAAATTCCATTCACCAGCAGGAGCAGAGAAATCTGGCCTCATCTCAAAATCCCCATATCAGAGCTGGAGTTTGAACTCACGCACTGTAACTGCTGAGTCACCGTTCCAGCCACAGTTGTAATCATTTTTGAAATGCAACATGAAATGCTGATTCAAAATCTACAAAGCCTACATTTCTCACCTACTTTTTGATTTTGTATTACTAGGAATTAAATCCAGGGACTCATACAATGCTAGTCAAGCACTGTACCACTGCACTACATCCCAGCCCTGTCCCTGATGTTAAACTGTTTCCAGTATACCTATGGGTTCACATTAGCTTAATGACAGCTGTTGTTAATGTTCTTCACTGGAGGCAAGGTACTTCCACAGAATCATAAAGTGGGAAAGATCATTGAAATTGTCTAATAAGGGCTGGAGCCATGGCTCAGCAGTTGGACTGCTTGCCTGGCATGCTTGAGGACCTAGATTCGAACTCCAGAACCATATACACAACCAAGTGTAGGAGAAACAAAGGACAGATTGAAAAAAAAAATTAATTAATTCTCTCTCTCTTTAAAAAAAAAGAAATTGTTTAGTAAAGTCTATCTTCTCATTTCACAAATGAACAAAGTTAAGACCTAGATAAATTAAGTGATATAAATCAATTTCTCTGTTCTTCCTTCAGAGATAAACATATAAAAAGTAGAAAATTTTCTAGGTGAAACTTTGGTGTGTAGTGAAAGAAAAAAGAGAGAAAACTGAAACAATGAAAATGCCCAGTCATTATTGCTTGTCAAACTGCTACAATAGACTTAAAAAAAAAAAAAAGAAAAAGAAAGAAAGAGGGACAGTGGGAGAGAAAGAGAGAAGCAATTTTTATTTAGTTTTTCATATGACTTTCGTTGCTCTGACACTTTATTGTGTATGTGGTACTGCGGTTTGAACTCTTGTACTGATGCATGCCAGGTAGGTGCGAAACTGCTGAGCCAACGCTTCAGTCCCCACAGTAGACTCATCAAAACCATGCTGCTTCCAGACTTACCTTTTAAAAACACGAATCTAACCTTATCACCCTCCTGATCACAAATCTTTTTATTAATATTTGAAATTTGAAATTTATATAGTTTTAACATCACTTCACATAATTGTCGTGTGTTTATGTGTGTATGTTAAAAGCACCTTAAATCTTAACTTTTAGTAAATGTATATAATATTATTTAGACATAATTTTACATTATTAGCATTATTAAAAGAAAAGTATTTTATATGGGGATATAGCTTAGCGAGGATATCACTCAGTGATAGAGCCTAGCATGCCCAAGGACTTGGATTCATCCCCAGCAACACACACATACACACACACACACACACACAATTTTTTTAAAAACTTTACAAATTTTTTAGCCTAAATCTTTCCACACTTTCTCCTGCAATTCCCCAGATGTGCCATGAACTTCTTTTGTATTTACTGTTCTTTCTGTATAGAATCTTTTCTTTGAGTACCTACTCTTCCTATCTAATTTCCACATATCTGCTATGAGATTTAAGAGAGATGGCACCTACTATTCTCTTTTTTGAGAATCAAATCTTGGAGCAAAGACGAAATTTGAAATGGAATCACAAAAACATCTAGAAAAAAATGTTATTATAAGAACCTTTATTTTAAATTATGCTCTACATATATAATAATATTTATAAAATAGTATATATGCATGCCAGGCAAGTGCTGTACTTGCTGAGCCACCACTCCAACCCCACAACAGGCCTTTTGTAGGGCTTCTTTTAATTGATATAGTATTTCAGGGTTTATTCATGTTGGAGCATATCAGTATTTCATTCATTTTCATGGCTGATTTATCCCTTCATCAGTTGATGGTCATTTGGGTTATTTTCACCTTTTGGTTGCTATGAACTAACTAGTGTACACATTTTTATTTAAACACCTTTTTAAAAATTCTTGGGTTTATTTCTAGGAGTTGAATTCCTGGGTCATATGGTAACTTTAACTTTTTGAGGAACAAACGAATTGTTTTCCATAGTGAACCAATTTATATTCCCACCAGAAGCATATGAAGATTTCAATCCCTTCACAATCTCTCCAATACTTGTGATTTCCCTTTTTTAAAAAAATTATATACCAGTTTGAGTCCCTCCAGAAGGCGCTTAGGACACCACTGGTAGGACCCCTTCCAGAGCAGCCCTGCTCAGGACCAACCAAGGGAGGATCCCCACATGGAGCAGTCCCACCTACCTACACCCTGTGCTACTGTTGGGGCCCTTGGTTGAGTCCCACCAGAAGGTAGGACTACATTTTGGAAGGTTCAGATTTGCAAACTTGAGCCAGGAACCAAAAGGTAGATCAATACAAGGACCCATGCAGAAACAGCATCTGGAAGAAGGTGATCATCAAAGAGTTGGTGGGTGATATGACCCTTTGACTTGCAAGGAAAAGCCACCTGGAGAACTGCCTACCTTCCCCTCAGGAAATCTCAATTCGAAGATCCACAAGAAGCTCTTCAAAATGAAGAATCAAATGAGGAGAGGTTCACCTCAAACCCAAAACTTGCCCCAAAAGGATGTCATGGATAGGGGTCGAGATAAAAACCTTGAAAATATTATCAATGATCTGATTACTACAAGGAACAATGAGCTAAAAGAAGAAATAATGAAGGGATTAAGTGAGAAAACTCAAGAGATGAAAAACTCTACTATCAAAGAAATACACATCCTTAAAAAGGAAGTAACAGAGCTAAAATCTGCAGTCAATGACGTGAGAGGAACCGTGGAAGAATTTAAAAATAGACTAACTTCTATAGAAAACAGAACCTCAGCTCTTAAAGAAAGAAATTCTAACAATGAGGACATGCTGAGCAAGCTAGAGTACATGGATCACAAAAAAGAGGAAAAAAAAAACCTCACAGACCACAAACAGAATTTTTAAAATGTCTGGGATGAAATGAGAAGAAAAAAATCTATGAGTAACTGGGATACAGGAAGAAACTGAAAGACAAATGAATGGGATAAGGAACATTCCCAAGGAAATTCCTAAAGAAAATTTTCCCCATATAAAAATAGACACAGATATGCTCATCCAGGAAGCTTAAAGGACACCCAATAGGCCTAATCAAATGAGACGTTCACCAAGACACATAATATTCAAAATGCACAACAGGGAAATCAAGGAAAGAATATTGAAAGCGGCAAGGGAGAAACTCTAAATCACATTCAAAGGCACCAAAATCCATATAGCAATTAAAAGTCTTCCAAAGAAGAAAAGCCTAGATGTGATGGATTCTCTGTGGAGTTTTATACCAAACCTTTGAAGAAGAGCTAACACCTCTTCTTATGAAGCTATTCCAAGAAAATGAAAGAGAGGAAACTCTCCCAAACACTTTTTATGAAGCAACCATAACTCTGATACCAAAACCCAACAAAGACACATCAAAAAAAGAAAACTAAGGACAAATATCCCTGATGCATATCAATGCAAAAATCCTTAAGGTTCTTGCAAACCGCATTTATAAACCCATCAAGAAAATAATTCATCATGATCAAGTGGGCTTCATTCCAGGTATGCAGGGCTGTTTCAACATATGCAAATCAATAAATGTGATTCATCAATTAAACATAATTAAGGACAAAAATCATATGATCATCTTAATAGATGCAGAAAAGGCCTTTGATAAAATCCAGCACCCATTTATGCTCAAAACTCTAGAGACTATAGAGGTGAAAGGAACTTTTTTTAACTTTGTAAAGGCCATATATGCCAAACCCTCAGCTAGTATAATACTAAATGGAGAAAGGTTGAAAGCATTTTCACTGAACTCAGGAACAAGACAAGGCTGCCCACTTTCACCATTTTTATACAATATAGTCCTCAAGATCCTGGCTGGAGTAGGCAGGCAAGAGGAAGAAATCAATGGGATAAGAAAAGAAAGGGAGGAGGTCAAACTATCCCTTTTTGCTGACGACATGATCTTATATCTGGAAGATCCAAAAAACACCACAAAACTGCTAGAGCTAATAAATCTGGCAAAGTAGTAGGCTGCAAGATCAGCACCCATAAATCAATAGCTTTCCTATATGCCAACAATATTAGGGAAGAAGAAGAAATTAGGAAATTGGTCCCATTCACAATATCCTCTAAAAGAATAAAATCCTTGGGAATTAATCTAAGAGAATTAAAAAGACCTCTACAATAAAAATTATAGAACACTGAAAACAAATTACAGAAGACCTAACAAGATGAAAAGATGTTCCATGTTCGGCATTATTACTGTAATTAAAATGGCCATTCTGCCAAAAGCACCGTACAGATTCAATGCAATCCCCATCAAGATTCCAATGTCATTCTTTGTTGATATAGAAAACGCAATTCTTGAATTCATATGGAACAAGAAGAAACCCAGAATAGCCAAAACATTACTAAGCAAGAAAGACGAAACAGGTGGTTCTGTAATACCAGATCGAAAATTATACTATAGAACTGCAGTATTAAAAACAGCATGGAATTGGTATCAAAATAGGAATGAAGACCAATGGAAGAGAAAAGAAGACTCTGAGACAAACCCACAAATCTTTAAACAACAAAGGATGTCAAAATATAACATGGAGGAGAGATAGCCTATTCAACAAATGGTGCTGGACAAATTGGAGAGCCACTTGTAGAAAATTGAAATTAGATCCTTATCCCTCACCGTGCATAAAAATCAATTCCAAATGGATCAAGGAATTAGGAATTAAGCCAGCTACCATACATCTGCTAGAAGAAAAATTAGGACCAATACTCCAGCATA
>PVKS010010673.1:0-59297 GCA_004027875.1 Aplodontia rufa
AGAGGGGCTGTACCAGTCTGCAGCTCCACCAACAGTGTGTTAGTGTGCCTATCTCTCCACAGCCCCTCCAGCATCTATTGTTGTTTATTTTCTTCATCTTTGCCATTCTGACTGGTGTAAGGTGATATCTTAATGTGGTTTTCATTTGCATTTCTCTGATTACTAATGATTTAGAGCACTTTCTCATGTATTCATTGGTCATTCTTCTAACTTTAAAATGGCTCTTGAATCTTTTCCCTGGGCTTAAGACAAACTGCTAGAAAATCTTCATCTTGCCAGAAACCCTGTCTCCCTCACAGAAAAAAAACTGTACAAACTTTCCCCCCACACACATATGCATACACATTTGTGCTCGTGCACACGCACACCATGCGCATTGGCATGGAGGCTTTGCATGTGTGCATGTGCAAATGCTGTCAGTGCACTGGAAAGGGCTCTACCTCTGCAAGTATATATACTGTGGCTGATGTGTTTTCCTATGCTCTTCAAAGCAGCAGCGACCAGTTCAGCCACTAAAATTATAGGAATCAAAGCTTAGTTCAACAACCTTTATTCTTTTCTTATTAGTTGAATATGGACTTATGATTGAGGGGGAATCATTATCAAACAATCAAGAACCAATGTGTATTTACATAGTTAGCCAAGGCTGATGCCAGGTCATGGTTCCACCCTTGGGTTCCCTATGATTCTATGTTTCCCCCTAAAGAACCCCTGTGTTAAATGGACTTCCCGTGAAGGTCGGAGATCTCCTTCTGAGATGATTCCCCCATACTCCCTTCCTCCAGTCTTCAAGATATCCTTCCTATTCCCTCCCCACTCCCTGCATCTCCAGATATTCTAGGCAGGGTTCCCCCTGTTTGTGTAAAACTTCATACATTTTGAGGTTATTATAAGCTTAGCCATCTAACATATTGTTTCAGCTTGTATTTTAGCTTCCACAAATGAGAGAAAACATTCGGCCCTTGAGTCTCTGAGATTGGGATACTCCACTTAGCATATTTTTTTCCATCTCCATCCATTTGGCTGCAAAAGTCATGATATCATTTTCTCTAATGGCTGAGTAGTATTCCATTGTATATATGTACCAAAGTTTTTGAATCCACTTGTCTAGTGAGGGGCATCTGGGTTGGTTCCATAGTCTAGCTATAGTAAATTGAGCTGCTATAAACATTGATGAAGCCACATGGTTATAATATGCTGATTCTAACTCTTTTGGGAAAAAACAACTTTGATTCTTGAGATGTAAACCAACTGAAGAAATTGTAATATGACAAAAATCTATATCCATAGGACAAATTTGCTTCCTTAAACTTTTGGGAGCTAGAACCTTCTGATCAGAATTCATGTCCTGGCATTAGCTTAGGTGGAAGCAATAATTAGATGACTGCTTCTCATTCTCCAGAGCCCTACCTGCCAGGGCACTGCTCTATCTTCAGTACTGCTGGACAAGAAGTGTCTGTTTTTTGAACTTTACCAGTGAACCATGGCACTCATTCCCCAAAACGCTGAAATGTTCTAGACCTAAAGCCAACCCTAGAGTTTTCCTGAGACAGTAATATTCCTTCCCCCAGGAATCTGAGATTGAGATTCAGAGAAATTGACTCAGTTACAAACATTGGCTCTCATGTAAAACTGTTAGCCGATGCCGATCGTCATGACTCCTGAGGCTGCCATTGATGAGCAGACATTTTTAGGTAATGATTAGTGCTTGAGAGAGGTGAAGGGAGAAAAGAAAAACATAGGTTAAACCCAAGAGACCCAGAGAGGTACAGAGTTTAGTTTTTTGGCATTGTAAACAATGCTTAGGTGAACATCCTTATGTATGTATTTTTTTGTATATCTATGATTCTTTTTTTTATAATGAATTTCTCCAAGTGGAATATCTGGGTTAAAGGATATTAACATGCTAAGGATTTTGATGTAGGTTGCCAAACAGTCCTTTAAAACAATGTTTCTGTCAATCTGTATTCCTACTTGGTCTGTGTCTGGGACTTTGTGCACTTATGTTCCCTAGATTTTATGCTTTAAAGAGCACAATGGGAGCATAGTCATGCATCTCATAAGAAAGGACAATAATGACTGCTCAATCTAAGGAAAGATGCCCAAACTCACTTACAATAGGAGAAATGCAAATTATCCTAAGCTACTCTACTTCACCCACCCATTTTGAAAATTCCAGAAGTTTGATAACACACTGTTGGCAAGACTGCGGAGAAACAGGCACACTCATACACTTGGATGGATGTGTAAATTGATAAAACTCTTATATGAGGCAATTTGGCAACAGCTTTCAATTAAAAATGTATAGGTCCCTGGTCTCAGTAATTTCAGTTCTTGGAATTCATCCTGTAGATACCCTGGCACAATCTAGAAATGACATATATTTAAGTTGTTAATTGTAGCATTGTTTATAAGACGAAAATATTGAAAACCATCTAAGTTGTTGTATGATACATGATGAGAATTATTTAATGATAAATAAAGAAGTTTATCTTAATATGCTCATATGAAAATGTTAAGGGGTGAAAGCAAGGCCTAAAGCCATGTACTAGAGACTGTTTTACTCATGAATGACAATGCACACAGTCTTTTTTTTTTTTTTTGTACATATGAAAAGAAACTTAGGGGCTGGAGCACCACATATACAAGGAAGTCTCAGAGCAAAGAAAGTCAACTGAAAAACTAAATAAAATTGATTCTCTCTTTCTCTCTCTCACTGTCCCTCTCTTTTAAAAAAAAGAAAAGAAAAGAAAGAAACTTAGGAAGGATATATAAGGCATTCGTGACATCAGCTACCTGATTGTGGTGTGGTGAGTTCTATACATGCAAGACTGGGGTGGGAGGAAGATCACTTATAGTATTCTTTTTTTTTTTCCATTTTGGAACTATGTATATATATTTACTATCTAAAATTATAATGAAATAATAAAAAACCTTTTTGTAGTTTAAAGATTTAATTTGCCTTTAAAATATTTAGTGAGTCAGAACATCCTTTCATAGGCCTATTGGCCATTTGAATTTTTTATTTGGTAATTACACCTTCCATATCCTTTGCCAATTTTTAAAAATCGAAGTTTTTTTTTCTTATTGATCCTAAGTGTATCCTAAGTGTTAAAATACTAATGTCTGCCTCTTGTATAGGTGTCAAATGTTTCCCTAGTTTGTTGTTTATCACTTAAATTTTAATAGTATTTGATTTTATTTATAGATATTAAAAATTTTTATGGAGTTAAATTATTTGTTCTTCTATGTATAAAGCTTCCTTTGCAAACATGATTAGAAAGCAATTAGGTTTTCTAGTATTTAGCTGTATGTTCTCTTTTAGAATTGTTTTCATGCAAATCCTAATTCTTCTGGAATTAACTTTTGTGCTCTGTATTAAGCTAGGAGATAGCTTTTCTCCTTACCTAATGGCCAGGAAGTTGTCCCTTGATCGACGAAGTTATCCTGGATCTACTTACTTAAAATGCCACCTTCATCATAGAATGAATTATTTGTATTCTTGGGTCTGTTTATAGGCTTTCTGTTTGCTTCCTCTGTTGATCTTTCTGATAGACCTGAACTAGATCAACCTGGCACTGGTTAAGAAACCCCCAGTCCTTGTGAATTAGAGATCATTGCTTCCACAGAGCCTTTGCCAAGACTCTGGGCAGTAACTGAGCCCTCCTTCCTGGTCTATATGGCGTGCACCATTGTGCACTCTGCTATGGATGGATTTACTCACCCTCTATCCCAATCATATTGGAAGGGCCAATTACGTCCACCAATCTGTGAGTCCCTTCAGTAAAGGCCATGTCTCCTGTTTTTCACACCACTCACATGCGTACCATCAGCAAAAGCATACAGTATCAATAATATCTATGAAATAATGGAGAGTCCATTAATATCCAGTTTATTTATCAATGTTTTTGTGTTATCTCTGAAAATCACATATCCACTATTGACCTTCAGGATCTTTATCATTGAAATGAAGGTAATGACTCTTAGTTTATAAAGTCAGTGTGCAGATTAAAATGAATGAAAACATTCCTACACAGGCCTGGGAAACAGGAATGTCCTAATAAAGATTCATTTATTAACTCTTTCAAGATATTGTTCAGGGAGTATACACGAACGTTTCCATTGGTATATTCTTTGCTCCATCATCACAAGCTTGGCCATATTGAATTAGCTTCCCCATAATGGTTTCTTAGGCAAGAAATTAGGCATGAAAACCTATGGATTCCAGATGGCTTAAAGTCAAATAAGCTTCCAATTCTCCTTCAATTGAGACTTGGACCATTTTGGGGGTATATATGGTAAGAAGGACAAGATAAATGACATTGAGCTTATTGAGGAAGTGTTGAGCTCTGATTGTGTGTGTGTGTGTGTGTGTGTGTGTGTGTGTGTTTGCACTGAGTTCATTCATTTCCAGAAGTAATCCAGGAGTATGTATTCCAGGAATCCAGGGCAAGAAAGATGCTATGTCAGGTGTGTCCAGGTAAGTGGTCCATTGCTCCAAATTCTTCCCCTTGCTCAGTCTCTTCCTCTTTTTCTTTTTCTCTCCCCCACACCTTCTGCTCTCTCTAGAAGATTCAGAGCTGCCATCCCACCTCTGTGGCAGCTCTCAGAGCTTCTAAGCTGAGCTGTCAGTCAAATTTCCCCTCTCTTCTCAAAAGTGTGGTGGAATCTGTCAGCATAATGGAAGAGGGTGGGGAGGTGGGCAGAGGCAAGCACCGTCAGCGATGAACATGCAGGAACATCTGTGAGGGTGGGGAGCAGGCGGATCTACTGTCTATCACCCTCATCTGGCTTCTGCAGACTTGGCCCCCTGCTAGACTCAGCTCTGTGACTGTGTCTGCATATTCATTCTCTCTCTAGGATCGAAGGTCCCCCAGGCCAAGGGTTGATGATTCTTCCTCCCAGATGCCTGAAATGTAGGAGACACCCAGCAAACACTTGCTGTATGAATGAGCTCATGAATGAATGCTAGGTAGGCTTTGTTGGTCGATAGCAACTTTTCCACAATACCACGTGAGTAATGCCGCTTGCCCTTTGTGGTGTGGCACAGATAAGGATGTGCTCCACCCACCTGAATGAGTCGACAAACTTGTGTCAGTGGGTTGTCTGAGCTTTTCTGTCTTTTCTGGAGTAGCCACATGGAAGCACTGCATCCTGGCTTCTGGAACCTAAGCTGTTGCAAGTCTCTGCAGCCTGAAGTGTCCTTGTCCCCCTGAGATGAAGAATCCACCTTGCAGTGTATGGTAGTTTTAAAATGGGAGATTTTAGAAAAAGACCAGGGAGGACCAAATCATGCTTCCACTAGCTAAGTGATTCCGAGCTAAGTCACTGTCATTCAAAGTACCTGCGAATGAAGGATAGAGCCCATCTCAAAGAGTTGGCACAGGGGAAGTCTAAGAAGAACACTGAACATTAGACACTCAATAAAGTCAGCAATTACTAAGCCGCCTCAGGTCCTGTGTGAACAATGGTGTTGGAGTAGATGAAAGCAGTTGGGGCCTAGGGCTAGTGCTGGGCCTCGCCTCTCTCATTCTGTCTTAGTGGTAAGGAATTACTCATTTCAGGGGTTTGAGGACATGGGGTAAATTGGGGTACAAGGTTCTTTTCCAAGCCTGTAACCACAGCACATGAGAGTTCTCAACTAGGGCAATGAGGGGGAGTGTTTTGTGCTTTTTATGGTTTATTTGGAGTTTAACAAAGTTCTGGAGATAGAATGATTTTCATATTGATCACTTGGTGCACATTGATTGAACACCTACTGTCTGCCAGGGGATACAAAGATGAATTAGACACAGTTCCTGCCCCCTGAGGAGTTCCCAACCTACTTGCAGAAACATAAAAACTCAGAAGTTCACTCTTCATCCAAAAACTGAATAACAGCTCAAAAGATCCCAACGTGGGGACAGTGCAGGATTTTTGTCTAGTGAGTGGGAGTGACTAGTACTCCCCTTGAGCGGAGGAGGGAGGCCTGCATGGTTGGTCTAGAGATAGAGGATGGCCCTCAAGAGCTCTGAGATGGAATCTGGACCCAAGGAGCGGTCCTAGGGAAGGCAGCAGGGGAAAGGACTCTGTTCTGGGAACAGCAAGGGGCTGGGTTGGACGGAAAGGCTAGTTTGTGCTGTCAGAGAGCAGCAGTTGACCAGGCCAGGACTTCTGGTGCAGACCTTGAATGTGGAAACAGGAAGTTTGAAATGGACTCAGATCTATGGGCAGCTTTTGACCAGGGAGTTGACACAATGAATGTGGCAGCTTCAAAACTGCCATTTAAGGACTTCCTGGATGACCCTAACTGGGGGCAGGGGCTCTTCTTGCAGCCTAAAGGCACTGGTTACTGCTTGCTTGAACCCTAGTCTTGTTCATCCACAGTCCATTTTCTGCAGTCTTCTGTGGTTGAGAAATTGTGGTTTCTTTTGGTCCTCACAGCAGCTCCATGAAGAGCAAGCGCATAAAGAACTTGCCTGGTTCACGCATTAGGTTCCAGGGAAATCTGGGGCACAGCTGGTTTCCTGTCCCCGAATTCAGCACACTGATCCCTGTGTCACAGAGACCAGGTCCTGAGTGCGAATACAGGAAGCTCGAGATAAGAGCCGAAGTTTTTGCCTTGGTGGGCATTTTACATAATTAGGAGAGATGCCGTTTCCCAGCATTTGTCTTCAAAAGGCTCACGGGCATTCAAATAAGAAATGATACTTCCAGGCTCCTAAGGGAAGGTTGGCCTCAACCTTTCCCCACCTCGTGCGTCTGACATTTGGCTTTGTCCCGCAGTGGGTGAGGTTAAGTAGACAACTGGCCACAGGCAGATGGACCTGGTGGCAGACAGGGAGATTTATTGCTGAAGCACACGTTTGCCATGGGCACAGCTGGCTCAGTCCTGGGGTCTCCTGAATGAGCCTCAAGTAAAAGCTCTTTGCAACCCCTTTGTGTCCCTTTCTGAGCCAGGTCTGGAGACCATCCAACAAGCTAAATAAGTGGAACAGCTGGAGACAGCAGCCCAACTTGGCAATTAGCCCGCATTGGCCAGGCAAGATGGATTTTCAACTTCAAGGAAATTGGCAAGAAGAGCAGAGGGAACCCAAACATTTTTCTTTGCCGTTCTGGGTCTCTTTCCCTGAGTTGGAAAAAAAAAACTGTTTTGAAAAATATGTGGGCACAGAACAAACCCAAACCCAAGGAGAGTTTTTGCCATTTGATGTATTGTCCCCTTTATTTAAAATGATCAAAGAGAGAAAATGTTTTTCAAAGTGACATCATTTATCTTATGATAATCAATGAAACCTTCATAAACTAATATATTAAAGAAAACATTTAAGCTCAAACCAACCAAAAATGCAAGGAGGAGGGGGGTTCTTAGAAATAACCCTGAGCTGCGGGTGGAGACACAAAGCCTGCTCATTTCAGCCTTCCTTTTGTATTTTTTAGAGCAGCTATGTTGGGTCGTTTGAATTTTCTACACCTCTCCTGCCTGCCCAGGAGAGGTGGCTGAGAGCTGATAAACCACAAGACTACAGAGTCTTACCCTGCTCAGACTGAAATATAGCGACACCCACTTGATACCCTGCTACCTGCTTAGTGACCTTGATTACTGCTGGGTGACCATGGCACTGCTGCCCCCAGCTTTTCCAGGAACTCCAGGCCAACAGGACCTTGAGCTCTGGGAGTTCATCTTTTCCTTCAGTGCTGTGCCTGGCACACGCTGCTTATCCGTGCTCTCCTGGCTCTGCCTGGCAGAGGAGGTGTTCGGAGCAAAGCACCCCCTCCCCTCTTCCACCTGCACCCCACAGCATGCGGGGGAGGCAGCCCAGGAGTCTGTCAAGAGGATCACTCTGAGTACCTTTCCTTTCTAAGTAGTTACTGACCCAATTTAGCATGCAGGTGTCCCAAGTGAAGCAAAGATGCCACGACACGGTGGATTTGCTGTCCTGGCAAGGAGGTCATAGCTTCCCTGAGGGCGGAGGAAGCCTCCCTTCAAGGCAGGTGTGGCATTACCTACAGGGAGAGGGAGTCCATAGCTTTCTGATTGGGACCTGAGGGGGCTACTGGGTCTTTCTTCCACCAAAAGTTTTACTTCTGAAAACATTTTGTCCAAAGTTTGACCATGGGTGTTTTGTGCTGGTAAGTTGAGTATCTCTTTTCCCTCCCACTCTCCCGCCCTCTCTTCCTTCCTTCTTTCTACAATGTGGATTGAGTGCCTGTTCTTCTAATAACTAATGCTTAGGTATCTTCTTGGG
Organism: Aplodontia rufa; assembly: GCA_004027875.1. NCBI lineage: Eukaryota > Metazoa > Chordata > Mammalia > Rodentia > Aplodontiidae > Aplodontia > Aplodontia rufa. The sequence goes on from PVKS010010673.1 coordinate 8,229, forward strand.
AGCCGCAAGTCTCTTGAAGGAGTAGAATCTAAGGGCAAATTGGGACAGGATGCTTTCCCTGTGAGCCCTGAGACTACAGCTTTCCTTCCTGGTTCCTGGACCCCACAGGGGGTTTGGTGTTCCTGGGGTACAATGGAAACTCTGCTGGCGTCTGTTATGATAATATTCTAATCAAACATAATAGTATGCTAATGACACACACACTCCTTTACACTCCAGGATAGAAGTTGCACCAAAACAGAATTTGGGACACTTTTACCAGTGTTAGAACATAGCCTGTGGAACGTGCGGGGCTCAATAATACGTGAAATGAATCAACGGTTTCTCCCAGTGATCTTATGCTGTTAATAATTATCGTCTACATTTTTTAAGGAGAGACTGAGTGTGTGAGAGAGAGAGAGATAAAAAGAGGTGGGTTTTTTTTGTTTGTTTGTTTGTTTTCATCTGGCTTTTGTTTTTCTGACACTTAGCTGTGTATGCGGTGCTGGGGATGAAACCCAGGCAAGCACTCTACCGCTGAGCCTCCTCTCCCTTTCCATCATCTTCATTTTAAAGAGAAGCCAGCTGTACTTTAGAAAAATTAAATCATATCATCAAAGACTCCCAGTGAGTTTATTTTAAAGACAAGATTCAAACTCATATCTATGAGACCCCAGATCAGTGAGTAAATAGAATGCTCTCAGAGAATCTCAGGTGAGGTGAGACCTGGCTCTGCCTCCTTCTTCTCACCATGTCTGTGCTAAAGGAAGCAGAATAAATGTGACCACTCCTCCTGGATTTGCTCCAGGCTCCTTTACGAATGCAGCTTTAACTTGGTGATGGAGTAAAAATTGAAATTCTAGTCCCCAGATGCTTGTCATGCGGTGATCCACCGACTGACAGGCTATGGTTGGTCATTCCAACTTCAGGGACAATAGTTGGATTACAGCAGAAACCAATGGAAGTGCCAGGGAAGAGTCGCCTTTTGCCTCCTTGGAGACCAGAAACATGCTGCGTTATTTGGGGGAAAGCACGTGGTCTTAGTCCACAAAACAGCTTGCTGCTCTCCATGCAGAAAACATGCATCCCAGAAAGCGGGAGTGGAGGTGGTAAAAGGAACCTCCCCAACATCCCCACCGTGAAGCTTTTCACAACTGATCATTTCTGTTGTATTGATTTATTCTCTTGTTTCTCAGTGGTCATTGGTTCTTATATGACATCAATATCTCCCTGACAATTCTTATCATGTGTTGAATTTACCATGAAGGATTAAGCTAATGTAGTAATGAATTTAATTTTTAGAATACTCTGCAAAAAAAAAAACCACACAAACAGAAAAGTTCAAATGTTTCAACAAAATAGAAGTCTTCTGAAGACAAGATCTGTGTGGTGATCATTTTTGTCTTCCGTGTCAATTTGAGGACTAGCACATAACAAGCTCTTGTGTAATGCGTGCTGAATGAATGAATGGATAACATAAGTTACGTGAGTGTAGGTTAACGTTGGTTCAAAGCACTGTTGTTCGTACACTATTAGCTGGTGGTGGTGGTGAGAGTGGGGTACTCTGTAGGATAGGGAATGTTAGAAAAGGATTCCTCTTTTGGAGCACTTTATCATGTTGCGCTGTCCCTGAAGGAGATCATCTCTCAGTTCCAGGTAAGAATGGAGATGGGTGAGTGGGGGAAACCTGACCCGTTAGGAACAGCTCAGCCAATATCAATTCAGCTGATTTTTACACTACAAAGATACCTCTCAGGATTATCAGATCCTCTAACTTTTTAAAGGGAAGTTTAAAAATCTATGTTTTTATAGAAAATATCCCAGATTTAATATTTTGGCAAATTATGGGGGGGGGGCTGCTAATTATCCCTAAAAAGATTTGCTCCCTCTTTCAGAGTGAAATAATTTTTAGTTGGGCAAGAAGGTCACCAAGAATAGAGATGGCTTTTCCTGGTGTCCTTTGCAGCTGACGTTTTCCATGTGATTTAATTGTAAGCAATAGAATGAAAGTGAAATTTCATGTTCCCTCCCCTGTATTGCCCTTGAAAGAGGGGATGTGACCTGCCTTCCCTCCCCTCACCCCGTTTCCTACTGACAGGTATGCAGACATGCTGGTGACCATGGATTAAAAACAAAACAAAACAAAAATACTAGGAATGGCAGAGCAACCAAGCAGCAGGAGCCTGATTCCCTTATGGCATGGAGAACTACACTAAGTAGCTTAAATTTAATGAGACGGAAATGTATTTTTGTCTTGTTCAAGCATTCTTATGTTGGGTTTGTTACTCATGGGTGATCTTGCAACTGGTTAACATAATAACTCATTTCTTTGTTGAAAATGTCTTTGTGGGTCAAAGAAAGCATGCCCGAGGCCCTAGAGAGATGTCTTTTTGCGACTCTGACTCTACGCTGTCACCTCCCCCCACCTTGAAGAATTCTGTGAAATCTCTTTGAAGAGCAGGTGGAGTCCCACAATTCTTCAGAGTTGACATTATCTGGAAAACCCTGGAAGAGGGGCAAGAGAGTTTGGCCCCTTTTGTCTTCTCTGACTTTTCTGCCAACCAGAGAGATCTGGTTAATAAGGATGGTGACCAAAGGAATTGGATTGGAATGTGGGGACACATATTTGGGCTCCTGTCCAACAACTTTAGGAGCCTGGGGTCATAATATCTTCCTCTGATTCCCTTCTTCCTTCTCCTCCTCTTTCTTCCCCTTCTCCCTTTCCTCTTTTTTCTTCTCCTCCTTTTCTTCTTTTCTGCTCCTCTCTCTTTTTTCAAAACCAGGATTTTCTTCAGGGGCTGTGTTGTGAACAGCTGGCTGTGGGATGGTGGAGAAACCTGTGGGTGGGAGACCCCAGGAGTAGACGGCGGTTTTTCCTTCTCCCCAGGCTGGAGCCCACGGCTGTGTGCTCTGGAGGAGGTGCTTGAAGCACCAGCTGGCCTAGAGCATGGGGACCTTGAGACGGTTCCTCAACTGGAATTCAGGTGCTAGGTTTATTCATCACTCCATTGGACAGAAGAAAGACCAGGATGGGACAGGTTGGGACAGTATGGGGGCTCTCCGAGAGCTCTAGGTGGATATGGGGATAGCAGGACAAAGTTCAGATGTCATGGTGTAGATGTGTCCAGGGACACAAGGAGCACCACAGAGTGCCCAGGAGAGAGACATCAGAGGATACACACAGTGTCACTTGAAGGTTCCTGAGTGTGTGGCCTGTGCAGAGAATACCCCAGGAGGACTGTGCTCACGGGCCAAGGAGGCAGTGCCCTCTTGGCCATCTTCAGAGAGTGATCGAGTTATCATGGACTTGGTCTTTCATTCACTCCCAGTTTATTAAGTATCCTTTGGGTTCCATGGACTACGTTGAACACTGAGGATAGAATGATGAGATGCCTGGATCACGTCACCAAGAAATGACAAGCATAAAGGAAAGGCCCAGAGAATCACAGAGATGCCTGCCTGACCTTGTTGTGGGAGCAACACCACCGCTCCAAACCTCCCAGTGTCTAATTCAGCGGAGCAGGTACAGCCCCTGTTTCCAGGGATCTGGTGTGGGCCAATGGAATATGAGTGGACATGCATCAAAGGATATGACAAATTCCAAGAGGTTCCTGGGGACACAGAGCAGTAGTACATTTCCAGAATCAAAATTCTTCGGCTGTTCTGGGGCCTGGATGCTGACCTGGGAGGGCTGGGGCTTTAGTTGTGCTGGGCCCTTGGAAGTCTCTGCCAGGATTTTAGCGGGAGGTGGGAGGGTATTCATGTTCACCCCACCATCACTTCCTCCTTGCCTGGGCCGCTCTTCAGAATGGCCGTGTTCTCCTAGCAAAGGCCACGGATTTGCAAGGCAGTCCTTCTCTGGAACTGCTCTGGAGCTGCTTGCTCCTTCAGCCCTTCTAGACTGGAGGGAACCCCTCCCTCAGTTGTGTTAACCCAGGAGGCTTTGCCACCTGTTGCTGGTTTCCTTTTACTCCGGCCATACTTTGTAAGGGTCCCTTCATCACACTGTCCTCCAGGTAGCCCGGTGGAATGTGTCACTATTTCCTCTGGGACCTGACTAGGTGTCCATGATACAGATTTCTCCCCCATGGTGGTGCTGAGAGAATTGCTAAAATCACACAAATGCATACAAAATAGATGATTTTATATCACTTTGCCATATTTGATCCTCCTAAGAACCTTGTGATAGAAACAAAAAGAAAATTGAGAACTCTGGGTCCAATAGCTGCTGAAGGTCTCAGGGCTAGTTGGTGTGGGGTGCCCTGTTTGACCTTGCTAGCGACATGTCCTGCTCTAAGGGACTGTGTGGCTCTCCTCTGTCTTGGGGCCCCTCTGAGGCGGGAGCTTGGTGGGCACAGCACCCTGATCTTCCTTTGCACCTGTGTCTGGCTCATCCCCCCACTATGCCTCAGAACGGAAGCGCTCTACCCACCCGGCGACAGCCCTTTGTTCCACACTAACGAAGCATGTTCTACAGGGAGCTGGGGGATCCACTTCGATTTTCAGGACCTACAAATAACACTCTACAGCACATTGTTTGCTAGAAATTACCCAGAGCTCAGCTCTTTCGTGCTCCTTCTGCCATTCGGAAGGAAACCTCAGGAACAGCAGCAACAATCGATGGCTTTCCATGGTCTCTGAGTGGTCCACTAGCTCTTTCTTTTACTGGTTTTATTTTGCTTATGTAGTCCCAGCTGTGATTATCAATAGGTGTATTCAAATCACTCCCAGCTCTGACTGTAGCCACAGGAATAAGATTGCAGGGTGGTATAGTGCTGATCTACCTCTCTGGCGAGGGATGAGGGAGCAGAGGGAAAGAATGGAGGGAGAGACCCACGCTAGGAGGAGGGATTAGGGAGGAGGGGCTGGAGGACAGAAACGAGGAGCCATCAGGCCAGCGTGGACTCCAGTCACATTTGGGCCATTCTATCTCATTGCTTCAAGCAGATTGAGCCCTAACACATCCATCTCTGAACTCAGACTTTCCCCATTTACAGACCAAACACCCTCTCTCCAGCTGTTCCCTGTCACCCCTTAAATCCTTTAAATACAGTCAGATAAAGCCCATGAGTTGCAGGATAAATTAACACGTTCAAGCAATTACTGAGGCTTCATGATAATTCAAGTGCAAGGGGCTTAGCCTTGGGTCTTGGGGAAAAGGGAATGAACTTTTGAATCCCTGACATTGTTTTCTTTTTCAAATTGAAAAAAAAAAAGGAATTTTTCCTGGTGAAGTGGAGATAAAGGTGGACATTTTGCTGCCGACTCATTTACAATTCCCAAGCTTGTCTGGAACTGCATTTCAAACCTTCAATCAAACACATTTCCTTAGCAAGCACCTCAACATTTAACTCGTGCTAATGTTCTTATTCAATCTTCCTATCACTCACCTAGGAAAACGTTTAGATTTATGAGTCTCTTAGACATTTAAAATAGGCCAAAAGATTGTCCATGAGCCCAGGAGGACCGAGAAAGCCCTGGGAGTGTAGATGAGTGTTGTGTACGTGGGGGAGACTATTTCGGTGAGAGGTTATAATCTGAGTCGGACAATGCAAAGGGGACATGCGGAATCCAATCAGTCATTATGTTAATAGCCACACAAGTTGCTTAGTCCTAACAGAGAAGAAGAAGGAAAAATCAGACTAGAAAGCAGTGGAAAATTGATTACTGAACCAAATCAAGAATGTAGTTACCTGGCAAGAAGTTATAAACACTGTATGACTTTAAGCTTAGCTAAACTCCCAACCTAGGACTGGGGAGAGGTGGGAGCAGGGCTATGTGACCATCCTGATCCTTGAGTTTGGAAAATCATAATGCAATGTCTGTCAAAGTGGTTTTAATATGAATGCAGGGGTTTCAAAACTCTGATCAAATGATGGTCAAAACCATGATCATTCAACTAGTAGAGGAAAATAAAATCTAGAAGGTAACACCCAAGTTTTTTCAGGATGACAAAATTGTTACCTTACAATGCCACTATGTTTTAGCCCCGAGAATGTTTTAAAATTAAAAATATAAATATTTAACTAAATAATATGTATATACATTAAAATATAAATGAAATATAAATGTTTAAAAGGATCAAGCCAAAATTGGCATTGATATTTATTGGTTTAGGGAGTTTGGTGCATATTTGGTATCTTCAGTTTGTGATGTTGAAGAGAATCTGTCTTGTGTAGTAACAGCTCAGTCTTGTAATATTAGTTTAAAACATGAACTGAGTGATTTGTTGCACTTGTGATCTGAGGTGGAAATCTTACAAAATTTGCAGTCTGTTTTAGAGCATTTAGGACATCTTAGGATTCACCATATTCATACGTTTAATTTATTAGATTGTTAAGAATGTAAGTATTTGGGAGAATTTTGTTTATCAAAGGAGGCACTTAAAAAAGAGATAGTATATTAAATTTTCAACTACAGATTAAAATGTTTTAAGTTTAATTAACCACATTTTTAAATGGAAACAACTACAAATCAAATTTGGCCTTAAAGTGGTGGTCAAACTTCATTAGGCTTGTAGAATAATGAGATATTTAAGCTAAATGTAAAAGCTTAAGGAAGAAGTAGGTTTTTGTTTTTTTTTTAAGAGAGGACAATGAGAGAGACAGAGAAAGAGAGAAACAACTTTATTTAGTTTTTCACATGGCCTTTGTTGCGTCAACACTTAGTTGTATATGTGATGCTGGGATTTGAACCTGGGTCCCCATGCTTGCCAGGCAAGCGCCCAAACCACTGAGCCACCGCTCCAGCCCCAAGAAGTAGGTTTTTAATGTTGGCTAAAGAGAAGCCATAGAATAGAGCAGTTATAAGCTTGCTTACTGAAGCCAGTCTGCCAGGGCTTAAAACCCAGTGTCGCTATTTAATTGCTTTGTGATCCTGGGCAGGTATATCAGCCTGGCCGTGCAGCAGCCTCCTCCAGTACAAAGACAGTACTGACATTAGCAGGGTACAAATAGAGCCCTAAAGAAGATAATAAATGCATGTCACCACTAGAATAGTTCCTGTTGTATAATAAGAACTCATTAAGTGTCAGCATTCCTTACTGATAAGTTAAAAATCTCTTTTTTAAAACCAAACCTGAAAGTCTTTTCGGCACACAAAAGTCTACTCATGAGAACATCAAAGACCCTATAGTGACATGCATGTCTATATAAGGTGCTTCTTAAAGATGTGCCTTGAAATGTGAAGTTTTTTCCAGTTGAGCTTTTCCCTCCTCTCATTTCTTCTGCCTACTCAGAACTGACTTGCTTAGCCTGTCCAGGCTGGTCGGATATAGGACTTGCAGGTGTAGATTGCTCCACCTCCTGTGTGGCCCCAAGATTCCCAGTTGGTTTCGAAGACACCTCTGATCAGAGCAGGGAGCATGGGTCATCTCCTGGGTGCGTGGAGGGGGAGGACTTCTGTGCATTCTGGTGGCTCCTCACCAGTGAGCAGTCATGTTTATTGAATGCCTCAAGTTACGTAATGACCCTGACGGATGGGGATCTGAGAGCACCTTTTCGTATTTTTTTAAAATGTATTTTATTTTGATCATTTCAGAATGTACTCGATCATTAAAGAGGACAAGAAGTTTTGCCTTTTAGTAATAGCAAGCTGGATACAGAATTCAGACTAAACCTCTCACTTGGAACCACAGAAACTCAGCAAAGCTTAAAATGTCTTAGTTTGAATGGGGCACTGAAGATCATGATGCCAAGATCCATGAGAAGGAAATCCAGCACAGGGCCAGGAACAGAAGGACAAGTTTGACCATTGGAATCGCCACTTACTTCAAAAGAGACAGAGCCTGAAAAGCTGAATAAAACTTCAAGGCTGGTGGGAAAAATTCGAGGTTCAGGGCATAGCAGGGAGGTGGAGACCATTAAACCTCCTTCATGTTTAGAGTCTGAACCCAATGGACCAAACCTTCAAAGGAAGTGTGAACCAAACATATACCAGCCCTTGTCAGAACTCAACACTTAGAGAAGGAAAACAAAGTGGAAACTTTTATTGCTAGATACCAAGACTTACAAAGTTACAATAAGTAAGACGGTGTAATTGCCGAAAGGATAGGCAAATAGACCGAAATAACGGGATAAGTTCAGAAGCAAATTCACACATACAGAGAAACTGAAATTTGTACAAAGATGGTACTGTAAACCAGGAGGGAAAGGCAGCATTTTAAAATAAAGAGGATATCCATATGGGGAAACCCAACGTCAAGGGCACCTTGATACTAAGTGAAAAACTTCAATTCCAGATAGTTTAGGGGACTAAATGTGAAACAAAAATCCTCCAGAAGGCAACAGGAACATAGTTTCATGATTTTAGGGTAGGTGGAGATTTCTAAAACAGAATGACACAAAGATCCCTAGCTACAAAATAAAAGATTAAAAAAAGAGAGAGAAGGGGGGGCGGAGAGAGAGAATCTATTTTATTTATTTTTTTCAATCTGTCCTTTGTTTCTCTAACATTTAGTTGCGTGTGTGGTGCTGGAGGTTGAACCCAGGTCCTCATGCCTACAGGCAAGATTCTACTGCTGAGCCACTGGTCCAGCCCCCAAAAATAAAAGATTAACAAACTGGATTACATTATAATTTTGAAATTTTGATTATCAAAAGACAGCTTGAGGGGCTGGAGCAGTGGCTCAGTAGTTGGAGGGCTTGCCTGGTAGGCACGAGGACCCAGGTTCAAACCCCAGCACCGCATACACAACTGTGAGAAACAAAGGCCAGATGAAAAAATAAATAAAATTAATTCTCTCTTTTTAATAGAGAAAGAGAGAGAGAGAGCTTTAATAATGATTAGGCAGGGCTGGAGTGGTTCAGCAGTTCTGGTGCTTGCCTGGTAAGCACGAGGATAGGGTTCAAACCCCAGAACCATGTACACAACTAAGTGTTGGAGCAACAAAGTCCAATGAAAAACTAAATAAAAATTGATTCTATTTTTTCTCTCTCAGTGTTCTTCTCTTTTTAATAAAAAAAAAAAGAAGAAGAAGAATGATTAGTCCAACTGAGCCCTGTGGTGCACACCTATAATTCCAGTGGCTTGGGAGACTGAGGCAGGAGGATTGCAAGTTCAAAGCCACTCAGCAACTTAGGGAGACCTACCTCAAAGTAAAAAATAAAAAGGGCTGAAAATGTTGTTCAGTGGTTAAGTACCCCTGGGATCCATCCCCAATACCAAAAAAAAAAAAAACAAACAAACAAAAAAAACAACAACAACAAGACTAAGCAAGTCACAGTTAAAATATTTGGAGCTCTCATATGCATCTAATATCTAGAGTGTATAAACGTATTCTTACAAAACCAGAAAAAGGCAGTTAACCTAATGGTACAGGACAAGACTCGAACACAGAGGATGAATCCAAATGGTCACTAAACACAAAAATGTGCTCAAACTCAATAGTCATCAGAGACATGCAAATTAAAGCCACGATGTGAGTGGCTGGAGCGGTGGCTCAGCGGTTACAGCGCTTGCCTGGAATGAGCAAGTACACGGGTTCAAACCCCAGCACCCATGTACACAACTAACTGTCAGAGCAACGAAAATCATGTGAAACTCTCAATAAAAATTTATTCTCTATCTCTCTCACTGTCCTCTTAAAAAAAAAACAAAAAAAAAAAAACACAAAAAACCACTATGTGACACTACTGTGTATCATCAGGAAAGAAAGAAAGAAAAAAAAAAGGCTGACTATACCAAGCCTTGGGAAAGAAGTAGAGAAACGAGAACACTCACGCTGCTAGTTGGAGGATAGATTGGTATGACCATTATTTTTAAGGTGGAGGCCTTATGAACAATATTTATTTATTCCTTTGTACAGTTCTTACTCTTTCTTTTCCTTCTTAAGTTATTTGGTATGACAATTTTGGAAAAAATCTTTGGCATACTCTTCTGTCTTTGAACCACAGTTATACCCTCCATCAGAGCAATTCTATTCTTAGGTGCATACCCTAAAGTAGGCAGAATCCTAACGCAGCAGCCCCAGGATTTCCTACCCTAATCTGGGGACTATGGCTGTGATGGGATGCCATGCCCTGCATCTGCGATTACGTCGCATTACGTGCAAAGGGGTGTTGAAGATTAATTCAGGTTATTAATCAGCGGACCTTGAGGAAGAGATTATCCAGGTGGTATTCATCCAATCCCCCGAGCAGAGCATTCACTCTGCTGACAGCTGAGGGGAAGTCATGAAGATTCAAAGCAGAAGGACTCAATTCACCGTTGTTGGCTTCACGAGGAAAAGGCCCAATGTGGCAAGGAATGGGGTGGCCACCCGTTGTGGAGAACGCCCCAGCTGCCAGCCAGTTAGGAAACAGAGACCTCAAGCCTGTATCAAAGAATCGAATTGGCAGAATGTAATGAAACTCTGGAACAAGCCCTCCCAACCACAGTCCAACAAAGAGCTAAATGCTAAAGTAAATACTGGAACAAAAAACGAGAAAGCCAGGTAGCTAACCTCCCTCAACCCCACTTACAGATACAGCATTCTGCCCCCATCTTGGCCTCAGCTGTCCGCCCCTTCCTCCCATCCCCCTTAAAACACATATACGCACACCCTCCACATATACATTCAATGTGTTGTTTGAAAATTATTCAATCTATAAGTCTGGTTTTTAAGTTAATGGTCTTCAAAGATGAAAGATACTGTACTCAGAATTATGGTGGTGATTTTTGGGGATCATCTTAGTCAAACTCCCTCATTTTTTTTTAAGAGAGAGGGACAGTGAGAGAGAGTGAAAGAGAGAATCAAATTTATTATTTAGTGTTTCTTGTGGCTTTTGGTACTGTGACAATTTGTTGGTACGTGGGGCTGGGGTCTGAATGTGCTGGGCATGCACAGTAACCACCGAGCCACTGCTCCATCCCCAAACTCCCTCAATTTGTAAATGATGAAACTGAGGTTCAAAAATCACGGATGACTTGCCCAGTGTCAAATCTGAGCTACTTACTCATAGACCTCAGATGTGAACTCGAGGCCCCGTTCTCCAGGGTTCTTTCCAGTCTATCACATTGCGTTACACTAGGTCAAGAAAACTGGGTTTTTCCCTTGCGGTGATGAATGTGCTTTGGCTCATGGTGCACAACAATGTAAATGCGTTAAATGCCATTGAAATTTGCACTTTAAAACAGTTGTCCCATGTTAAGTGAATTTCACTTCAATAAAAAGAAAACTTCAGAAAAAGAGTACGAGGAGAATTAATTATATCAGAGCCCTTACTAATTGTACAAGGATAAGTCCACTGGAACAGTGATAACCCCCAAGGCCAATGCTATTAATTCAGTCCCGCACATCAGGGTGGTCTGCCACACAGCACTGGGTAGATAAGGCTCTTGTGGGCTTTCATCTCTTCAATGTTAAGACCAGCACTGTTGTTTCTGCGGTATTGTAATGTCAAGGAATTATATTTAAGCCATCCTTAACTCCCCCAGCCCACATTGATCTTTTCCGTCTCTGAAACTCTGGCACTATACTCTGAACTAGATGATTTAGAACTTAATTAGGTTCCATCTTGTGCTGTTCTTTAATTGTTTGATGTAGGATAATCTTGCCTTGCAATAAGATTATAAGTTACAGGCTCTGTTTTATGGTCATATTAAAGCATTCATTCATGCTTTCACGTATGCTTATTTTTTTTTCACGTATGCTTATAATAAACACGTTTCACCCAACTATTCAGTGACCGGCACTGGGAACACAAAAAGAGAGCAAGATGCATTAGCTGATACGGAGTTCAGTGTCTATAAAATACCCTGGCCTGGCCCAGGGTGCATGGTCTGCCAGCATCTAGCCCTGCAGTTGAGATAACTTTATCTCACTCCACATTCCCTTTTCTCTGGTTCCCTTTTTCAGGTCTCATGACAATATGAACCATCCTTAGTCACTTTCTGATCCCCTCCTTATCTCCATCCCCCAACACCCCTAGAGTATATCTTGCCTGAGCCCTGCAAAAGCTTTCTACCAGCTCTCCTGCTGCACCCACTGCCAACTGCCTCCTCTTATTCCAGCCAGAGCCTTCTCCTGCGCCGACCTGAGTCCATCATCCCTTAATTTGCCCCAGGGGAGACGAAGCCCAGCCCCTGGTCAGCCTCACCAGGTCTTTGTGGCTTGCACCCCCAGGACCTCTGCGGCCTTTCCCCTGCCCCCACTTCCTCCCACTTGCCGCCCTGAACATTTTGCCGTTCCTCTTGCTCAGCCCAGCTCTCTCTTGGCTCTGATTCTTCACGTCTGTTCTTGCTTCTTCCTGCAGCCCACTGCTCTGCTTCCTCCTTCCCTTTGCCTGCTAGCTCCAGCTCTCAACTGGATTTTAGATTGGACGCCACTTCTTGCTCGCTGACCTCCACCAGCAGCTTAGATGCCCGCATCCCTTTTTATTGCTTATACTAATGGTTCCATGAGGGCAGGGACCAGCTCAGCTTGTTTATAACTGTCATCCCAGAGCCTGGCAGATAATAAATGCCAGGTGAATATCTGTTGAAGTAACTGAATTGGATGACACTGAAAATAAGGCTGCACCAAAGGAGGAAGAAATGCCACTTGGATGGTACTGAACCCTTGGTACAGAACCATCGTCTCCTTAGATGAGGGAGATGGAGAGACCTGCTCCTTGGGTTTCCTGACTTGCACCTGAAATGCCCCCTGCTAGCATGTTGGAGTCCCCTTGGTCTTAAATGTGACAACCTAAAGCAAACCTGGAGGTTCAGAATAAACAGGATCTGAAGACCAGTGGAAGAATTGGGAGGCTGAGCCCAGGGAACAGCAGCCGTGGGGGGCGGCAGGAGAACTGTGTGTGAATCTCTAAAGTTCCACATGTAGAGAGGAGCTTCCATTGGGGCTTTCTGCACTAATAGTGAGCTTTGAGAACAGTGATGAAGGGGCACCATTCTGGCCCTTTCTACCCATGGACTGCAAGCACAGTCACTTACCACACTGGGAACAAACCGCAATGGGCCCTGCAGGTTTTCACCAAAGCAATGTGGAGCACAATTAGGGCCCTCAGATCAGATGCTCACAAATGATCGCTGTGTCCACATGTTTCTAGCCCCACCAGAAGGCCCAGACATCCACAAATGTCCTCTTGCTTCCAGAAACCCGAACTAACCCCTTGGTTAAGCTTCCTGCCTGCATCTTGAGGCTTGGACGGTGTAATTAAAATGTAACTTGCCCTTGGATGGTGGCATGGTGGAGGACAAATGAGAGGTCCAAGATCAGGCACCAGGAGGCTATGGTGGCCACTGGAGAAGGGGATAGGTGCTTGGCATGGGAGGAGAGAAGAGAGTCAGCATCCAGATTGGTGTGGGGTCCTTAAGAAGCAAAGTCACAGCTCTCTTCTCTGTGAGGACCAGTCCTGACTACTCACACATGCCTCTGTGGACATCAATAACATCAGAACCCCCTTCCCAAGTCCCCAAATTCCCTCTCAGGTGTTACGTAGTGTGGAATGCTGTAGACCAAGGTGGAAGGTTTTCCCATGTTGTAAAGTGTGATGAAATTCTGACCTAGGAGTCAACAACACAAGCTCAGAGTTCATGCCATCTTCCAGTGCAGACCCTGGAGTGAAAAAATGAGGCGATAGGATTCCTCTCGGCAGGAGAAAGGTTATTATTTTTCATCTTAGAAGATGCTGAACTTTGGGCAATGCCCAGGGAAGGCTGGAAACATTCCCTGGTGCTGCTGGTCTTTGCTGGGAGGGGATGGGCCATTGTTTCATGTCTCTGGGCTGCCTGCAGGGAGTTTGGCTGGGAGTCACACCTCACCTCCCCTGCTAGTTTTCAGGAGGGAGAAGCTGCACAAATCACAGCAGCCACATCCCCTGCCCCACCCCCAAACACTCAGGGGACAGTTTCAATTCCTACCTGGTGATGCCTGCTCTTCCCTGTGCAAATCATTTCCCACCTTCTTCTTCTTTTTTTTTTTTTTTTTCTGTTTTTGGACTAGAGTCTGGGGTTTGTCACCCGGGGACTGTGGCTTCAGCTAGTTGCAGATTTACTCAGGGATGTCCACAACCCTCAGAAGTGAGTTAAGGAGCAAAGGGTAAGCGTGCTTCTCCCTGCGGCTTCTCCACCTTCCTATTAAATTGCTCAGAGGGGAGATCAATGAGTCTGATGGAAATTTTATTTATCTTCCTCCCTCCATGGGGTCCTTTGCCACTGCACTGCACTGGTGGACAGTGGGTGTGAGAGAAGGAACCCTCAGCGTGAGCCAGAGGGCTTTTCTTTCACCGTTGTCAGCATTCTACCGAATGATATCACGATGTGTCATTTTACATCACCACAGGTCAGAAATCAATAGGCCACATGGGCAGTTGGCAGGTGGGAGATGGAGAGAAACAGAGACCACATCTTGACAAGCTGGGGGTGGGCAATGAAAGCTTGACTTGGCTTTGCCAGTGGACGGGGCTTTGTGCTTTAAATCTCTCTTATCATATCCCCACAACACAGGGAGACCCGCTTATCTGCTTAATGTTTGCCTTCCCCTACTAAACAGTGAACTCCAAGAGGGTAGAGACTGTGGATGAATGAATGAGCAAATGAATGAATGAATGAGATCACAAGGGGGAAAGATGTAAGACATGTTGACCCAGTCCATTTCATGTTGCATTAAACAGAAATAATCATTTTACTTTTAAAAATGCTTACATGACAACCACAGGCTTGCCACGAAGAATGAAGTGATATCTATACAAAACATAAACCATCAGGTACATGAATGCGTCGGAAATTTGGATTAGCTGCTTTTTGTGCCCAAACTGACCGAAATGGCTTTGTGTTTTGATCCTGTATGGATGTTGCTTCTGGGTAAAGTAGATCCATTCTGGATAGAATGGTTGATTCTCAGAAATAAACTCCTGCTCTCAGTCATGTAAAGAAAAACCCTTGGAGACAGCTCTGTCCTACTCTGAGAGTAGTTCTGCCACCACAGAGTTCCGGGAAGGCTGAGTGGGTAGTTATAAAGATTTGATGCTGATGCGGATGGCATCACGACCTGTACAAACATGGCAGCCAGCGATTGCACAAGCCTACCAGGACATAGTTGGTCACTAAGGGAGTGTGAGACTCAAGTTCCAGTTCCTCTAGGACCCTGCAGGTTCACCACACCATCTGCTCTTTCCTTCCAAGTTATGCCACCTGCTGACCTAGTGCTCAGAGATTGGGCCTTGCTCTCATGAATTCTTTCCAGGAATGGGCACATTACTTTTTTGTGATTGTTTGACTTCTTTGCAAAAGGCATTTTGGTAGATTTGTGGTTCTCCTTGTCTGCTGTATTCCTGCTCGGGAAACAACACTAAAAGTTGCTCCATGGCCACTGTGTAAGAGCCTTCCTGGAGTCTTTCCTTCCTGTGTAATATTGCAAGGCAGTTCTCATGCTACCTCCTTCTCCCAGCCAGGATCAATGGCAAGACTCCAGCACAGGTGGCCAGGCACTCATAAGGAATCACCTGCATAAAACCCAAAGGTCCACTTGCCCCATGTGGCCAGCCACAGAGCCCGGACTCTCAATATTTTAAGATTCATTCCTCCAGCCCCCAAAGGGTTCTGGGCCTCTAGTATGGCTCTGTCATGCCTTCTAAGGACTCTCTCGACCATGTGCCTTCCCAAACGGCAGCCACCTAGGGAAGAATGAATATCAAGTTAGTTTAGGAAGAAGAGGCTTGTCCAGGTCAGGCCTGTGGGGACACTGGGAAAGAAGGCAATAGGTACAGTGAATAAGGAGTGGAGCCACCTGAGTACCTTCTTCCTTCAGAGTCCCACAGCCTGCATGGGGATAGGCCACCTGAGCCGCAGGCCATGGCCCAGAAGCTGACACTCCCTGCAAGGCAATATCCACTACGCAAACAACCAAGAGGCCTTGCTGCTGAGACTTTCCCGCCTCTCATCAGGGCACTGCTCCTGAGTGCAGCCCAGGATGACACAGACACACCTTTTAAATGCCACGCGTTACATCTCCTTCTTTCTCAAGTTCCCTCCTTTACCCTTTGCCCTGAGATTTATTATTCTACAGTGATTGTGTTGCATTGCATTTGAAATCAATTAACACAGGTACTCAAAGATGAATGCTTGGACTTGGAAGAAAGGTGATGAAAACATGCCATTTAAATAGAAATCAATTTTCCTTTCATGTATTTCTTCCTTGCTACGGCCCCAAATTAATAGTTTTTAGATATTTGTGTGTGAAGGGGAGACTTCTTTCACATAAACCATTTCCTCCACTGTTTCCTCTTGCCTCCCTGGCAGGGAGCAGAGGCACAATCCCCAGCTTGCGATATGCTGCGTAACTGTCTTCAGGAGGATGCTTTATGCTGTGGTCGCTGGATAAGCACCACAGCTCCTCCCCAGCTCCTCCCGTGTGGGGGAAATGCCTTTGGGCTCCTTGTTTTGTCAACAGCAATTAGATGGTTTGGGAGGCAGTCCATCCTCACAATGTCAAACAGCCAGACTGCAGACAAACAATGTCCCCTTGACCTTCCAAGGCTTTTCTCTGCCTTTGTCTGATCAGAAAGTCTGAGTGGAACAATTCGATTTTCAATGAAGAATAATTGCCAAAATCAAGAGGAAAAGGAAATGTTGCACAGAGGAATCAGACTCCTTTTCAAATGTATATATTACAGCTGCTATAAAGGAGAAATAGTAAGGAGAGAAGAGGCACCAAAGAAAAAGGTGGAAAAATATTTCGGGTAGAAATAAGTTAGTCCAGGAAACTCTTCTCCACTTCCCACTAGCTCCTTTCCTACTTCTCCCCTTCCTGGGAGCTGGGGTACTTACTAGATTCCAAGCATTTACTAGGTATTTTTTATATTTGCCCTAACACAAACTTCTCACCAATCAGGTGGGAAGGAAGTCGCTCTCATTATGACCATTTCACAGATGAGGCAACTGAGGCACAGAGAGAGGAAGTAAATTTGTTCAAGGTTGTGAAAATTAATTTTATGTGTCATCTTCACTGGGCCTTGGGGTGGCCAGATGTTTGTTTAAACATTATTTTGGGTGTGCATGTGTGGTTGGGTGTGGGGAGGTGCACATCTAGAAGCAATTAACCTTTCAATCAGTAGACTGAGCAAACAGATTAGTCTTAGCATGCAGAGGAGGGTGCCGTCCAACCCACTGAAGTCCTTAACAGAACCAAAGATGGAGCCAGAGACAATACATTCTCTTGGTGTTCTGCCTTCACTCTGACTGGAACTTTCACTCCAGGCTTTCCTGATTTTTAGGCCTTTGTATTACAAATTTGCAGATTTTTCAGACTTAATAATCATGTGAGCTGATTTCTTGTAGTACACATGTAATATATATTACTGGTTCTGTTTCTCTATGGAATTCTAATCCAAAAGTCATACAATTTGAACTCAGAAAATCTGATTCTGAGTAGGTTCCTAAAAATGTCTGTTTTCTGCTATTTGTTGAAGGCACAGACCTTAAAATCTCCATAGGGTCTTAGGGCCTTGGTGGGGAGGGAACATTTCCATGTCACTCCTAAGAAATGCCAGGTCATGGAGGCTGAGTCCATAGTTTCAGGGGATGTTTTGTTCACACAAAGTGTCAGGGCAGAGATAAGGCTGCTGCTGTGTTGAGGGGTATGTGCAGCAGCCAACCTTAAGTTGGCTTTAGCTGACCACACACAAGGTTGACATATTTGATCCCTTGGAGGAATACAGAAGAAAGGCAGAGAGAATGCCTTCTCATGGAAGCATCTGGACCAGACAGGTGCACTAGTTTTCCCTGGGGGTGTCGACAGTACTATCCCTCTTGGTAGTCACCCTCCAAGACCAGAGAAGTAGCTCATATTCAACTCCAGCTCTTTGTTTTTAGCAGTGTGCAAGGTATGGCATGGCTGAGGAGTATCGAGCTGCCCACCTGGAGAGCTGCAATCTCTGAACTCCAAGAATACATCTGACCTGTAGTCACCCATTCAAATTCCTCCAAGGCTGAAGAGGTTGGGTGTACCACATCACCTTCTGTTGTAGTTTTGGAATCCAGTGTGGGGAGAAATTTATCATGAGGTGAGCCTGAATGTTCATACTTTGTTGAGCTTTAATGTTTTAGGCATCTTTTCCTGCTAGAGTTTTGAGCTGTGCTCCTTGAATAATGCTTTCAGGGACACACAGTTCTCTCCTGCCAGCTCTTTCCGAAGCACACAGAATGGAGCATTTCTCTAATTTCACTGCAGATCGTAATTATTGCTCAGACCCGTTCCAAATGCATGTGGCACTCATTTTCCCTTCTCATCCTCCCTCATTAAAGCATGTTACAAAATAAAAGGGTTGGCATGAGTGGGAAGAAAAACATCCTGGAACCCAAAGGAAGCTGCTCTTCATTATAAATGTGTCAGCAGTCCTAGGAGAGCCCATGTGGCATGGGCTGGGGTGCTGGGACTGTGGAATTAGCCTGCAGAGGAACCGAAAGCTCTCTCCATGGAGGGTGGTGAAGACTGAGTCAACTCCTCAGACTCAGCTGCTCTTGGCTTCTGGTGCAATCAACCAGCACATTTGGACCTGAAAGAATATCAGGTCACCTGTGTTCCATGAGGTGGAACCAATCCTTCATCTAAGCAGCATGATGCAGGGGTCCCACTGAATGCTCCAAGGGTCCCTTAGTCCCTTTCTCTATGATCTAAGCAGAATAACTGAAATTAAAAAGAGTGGCAATACCAAGTGGTGGCAAGGATAAAAAGCAAATGGAACACTACTACATTAATTCTGGGAATGCAAAATGGGATAGCCACTTAGGAAAACAGTTTAGCATTATATTATAATGCTAAAAATATGTACATATCAGGCAACCACACACAGTTACATTCTTAGGTGCTTGCTCAAGAGCAATGAAAACACATGTCTACAACTAGACTTATACAGAAAAGTTCATAGCAACTTTTTTCATAACAGTCCAAGCTCCAAACTAGGAATAATCCAAGTGACCATCAGGAAATAACTTGTATAAATAAGTGTGGTATACACATTCAGTGGAATGTTCTTCTGCATAAAAAAGATTGGGCTATTAATACATACTGATTAATGAATTTTGAAACATTATGTTAAGTGAAAAAAATCCAAACATAAAAGACCATGATTATATTTGTTAAACTTTAGGAGAGATAAACTAATTGATAGTGACAAAAAGTGGATCAGTGTTTACGGAGGCTGGAGTAGTGGGAAGTGACAATTGACTAGAAAATCAGAGAGAGACTTCAGGGTAGTGGAATGTCCTCCACCTTGATTGTGGTGGCGATGGCGTGAGTACATAAGTTTTTTCAGAATTCATAGACGTCTTCCTGTAAGTGCATTGTATTGTATATAAATTTTGCCTATTAAAGTTTGTTTTGAAGATAGACTCTGTGTCTCATGGTCTCAAGACCTGAATTAGAAAATTTCAGGTGAAAAAAGACTGTAACATTCTTAGTTCCTGCCTCACACATAAGGGACCAAGGACCAGAGGGACTGTGAATTGTCCATCCTCATCTGGTCTCATAACTCACAGTGAAATTTTCTTTCCAAGTATCTCTGAATTCACATTCAGAAAGTGAGAACTCAGTACTCTAAACTGACAGCATGTTCCAGAGTTGAAGAAGACATTGACACAGTGAAGCCCAGCTTGAGGACTTGAGTCTGGGCCTCTTTGTCTATCTAGGGGAGTCACCTGAGGCCTTCTATCTTCCCCCTTGTCTCTCCTTCTTCTACTCAAATCTTCCATGTCCTCAAGACCTACATCTTCACTGATACCTCCTAGGATCACCCCAATAGTTGCTCTTTCTTTTCCTCCCCCACCTCTATTTTGTACTGGGAATTGGACCCAAGGGCACTTTACCACTGAGCTATGTCCCAGCCTTTAGTCTAAGTTGCTTAGATCCTTCCTAAGTTACCGAAGCTGGCCTCAAACTTGCGATTTTCCAGCCTTAGCTTCTGGAGTTGCTGGGCTTACAGGCATGCAGTACCATGTCCAGTAACTGCTCTTTATTCTAAAATCCCACACTGGGTGTACATTTGTCAAGTGGTTGCAGCAAAATGTCTTCAGAGGCTACTTAATTCCTTCTTCGCTGATTAAACTCCTATGTTGGTGTGTCTTGTTTCTCCACTCCGCTGCAGGTCATCTGCACAGCCAGGACTGTATGTGATGCGTGATTTTATATTCCCACATCTGAACACCTAGCAGAGACAACGGATATTTCTTGAATAAATGGAACATTTCTTGAAGGTAACATCTATACCCAGTAAATGGAAGCTGCAGAAGAAAAGGGCTATCTGGCCCCTAGAGCTCAGGCATTAACTGTCTGGAAGCAGGGTCTCAAAAGCAGAGACAATATTGGAACTCTTGGGTGTGATTCTCAATCTTAGGTGCATATAGAAATCATATGGGAAGTTCCAAAACCATTAGACACCTGGGTTCCACGTGTGACTGTTCTGATAAATTGGTCAGGATGGAGACCTAGGCATTCAGAGATGTTTACATCTCCCCAGATGATGTGTATACACAGCCGAGGTGCAGAACCACTGACCCAGAAGGAATGATCTGCCTTTCCAACCCCACTCATTAGCAAAAATGGAATGAGGTCAGACCCTTGTCAGACTTGGAGGTGGGATATCAGAAAGGAGGACATCTTTACCTCCTCAAGTTTCAAAAGAAAACTCATAATGTCCTCCCCCAACCTTCACCCAACCAGCTGCTCCATTAGCACTTCCAAGAGACTATTGAGAACTCCAGAATGTTCATTAAAGGCTTTGGCAGGCATCAGTGGACAAGATTAGAATCAGAGAAGAACTCTTTCTTATGTTTGGCAGAGGAAACTGGCTATTTACAGCCTCAGAAAGCTGCTCCTTGAAGAAAAGTATGGGACACTCACTTATGGTGTTGAGACACCCTAAATGGGACAGTATGGGGTCAGGGTGTTTCTTTCAGAATGAATTGTGCCACTCAGCTGCACATCTTGAAGGAGAGTGTTACAGATGATTTAAATCCTGGCCCTTCCTCATTGCACAGTATTGCTCTTTTATCTCATACAGAAAGGCCTGGAAACCCAGCCAAAGATGAATTAATCATCCCAATCCAAATGAAGGAACCAAGAATTGGTAGAATGGTTTCTTGGGACTTTGGACCTCTAAACTTAGGTATCTTTTTTTTCAGTGGGGGAGGATACTGAATGTTCTATTATTCTTCATTCCAGTCGGTTCAATACCCTAAGAATGAGTTTCTCAAATCATCTATAGTATGGTTATCTGGGAGAAATTAAAATAGAAATATTTGAGCCTTACCCCCTATATCTTCTGTATCAGGGGAATTGGGAGGGGCAGAACCTGAAATCTGCATTTTAATAAAGATGATTCTTTTGCCCCCTTCATTGTGATTCCAACCAACACAATGGAATGAGCACATGCTTAGCATTAGGGGAGCTGCACATGAGTTCTCTCTACTACTTACTGGCATCCTGGGGCTGATAAGGCAGCTCATCTAACCACCCTAAGAAGGGCTGAGGATGAGCTGGGACACAGGTAGCTTTTCAGTTGAGGCCCCATAACCTAAAATTTGGTCAACATGAGGATCCCAGTGGACTAATGGAAGGAGTCAACACCAAAGAGAGCGACTCATCCAGAGGCAGGCCAGAAGGCTCTTTGTAGACCTTCACTGACTTCAGCACCCTGGGAGGGCCAGCCCTATATGCATAGTAAAATGTGACATTTTCCCCACTTCACTAACCCTGAGATGTTTATCCACAAGCTCCAGCTCACCTATTACAGAAAAGTTCTAATGCTTTCCACCCAGCTGATGCAAAGTCAACTACTTGATAAATTCTGGAGCATCACTTGAGTTTTGTGCTTAATTTAATATTAGCCAGTGGTGCTTATTTTTCAACATCATAAAATGATGTCCACTGAAATGAACTCCTCTCCCCCACCTCCACTTCTTTTCTGATTAGAAAGGAGAATAATGGAAAGCAAGATGCATTTTTGAGAATCCACACTCTTTGTTCTCTCCAGCTCAGGCAGCTGTAGCTCAATGCACATGAGGAAGCAAACTTCCTAGATTGGTGAAGAATTTTAAATATCGATGACTTCATGCTCAGCTTCTTCGGTTTTGCTTTTCTTTCTTCTGATACCATCCTCTGCTTATGGCACTTGCTGCATGTGTTGAGAGCCTGTTCTTCCCAGGTTGCCACGTGTGGGAGATGCAAAGGTCAGCTCCGCATCATCTGTGTCTGCAAGGATTCCTCAGCCCAGCGCAAGAGAGGAGCAGACACACAGTCACCCTCTCACAAACCCAGATATTTAAGGTTTGGGAAGAAATCTTCTGAACCTTGCCTTCCTTGATGTATTTGGACCATGACTTCCCTCCCTGATCCCTGGGGGTCCCTCTCTTTTGGAGACAGGGATGGAGAATAAGGGCCTGGGGACTCTTTCGTGTCTCCTTATTTCCCTGAGAGAAGGATTCACACACCGGCAAAGTATCTACTATTTACAACTTGCTGTGGGCTTTCTAAGCATGTCACTTGTTTACTCGTTATTTCTTCGTCTCCATTTTCCAAGAGAGGAAACTGAAGCACGAAGCGATAGGTTAACTAGATAGGAAATGAATCCAGTCACTCTAGCCCAAAAGCCACTCCTGCTTCAAAATTAGGACTTCGGCCATTTTCCCCGGAACTAGTTGGTTCTGCTCAGCCCCCTAACATCCCTTGCAAGAGAACTCACCCCTTACAAATAAAAAATAAACTTGCTCCGGGGCCAGGTGAGCTCACATGCTTTAGTCAGCTTCTTCATCGCTGTGATCGAAACACCTGACAAGAGCAATTTTAGAGGAGGAGAGGCTTATTTGTTTCTCACGATCTCAGAGGTCCCAGTCCATAGACCTGAGGGGAGGCAGGACATCAAGGCAGAAGGGCATGGCAGAGGGAAGCATCTCAGGACACAGCAACAAGGAAGCAGAGAGAGCTCCTCTCCCTACGGAACAGGGACACATCCTAAAGGCATGCCTGCAATGACCCACCTCCTCCAGCCACATCCTACCTGTCTGCCATTACCACCCAGTTAACTCATTCAACTGGATTAATGCACTGAATAGGCTAAGGTTCTCAGAGTCCAATCATTTCACCTCCAAACTTTCTTGCATTGTCTCACACATAAGCTTTTGGGGACACCGCATATCTAAAACATAACACCATCCAAGATAGAAGAGGCTCTGAAGGCTTCCATACAGGCCTCTTAGAGAGGATAGGTGCCTGCGAGTTTGGGCCACTTGTACCATGTAGGGGATTCCTATCCCGTGGCACCACCATACTAAGCCATCACTATCACACCCCCATGATGTGACAAGGCCTATAAAGAAGAGAAAGGGGAGCTGAGGACAACGTCTAAAGTGCATACCAATTTGGGGGTAGAGATGACAATGAAAGAAGGACAGTAGCCAGATTGGGGAGGGGTTCGGAAAGAAGGGACCAATCGAAGGTCTAATGCTGCAAACAGGGCAAGAAGATAAGACTGAGAAATGGGCAGCAGCCCTGGGTGTCTTGGTCCTTGTGACCTTTGGGAAGGCTGGCTGGGTACAGCAGTGTGGGTGAGAGTCTGGCTGCAGAAACAGAGGTCAGGGAGTTGGGTGAGAATCCTGAAGGATTCGTTTCTTCTCTTGGGGGAGAACAAATGGAGGGAGAGAGAGAGAGGGGAAGGTGTGGGCCCTGGTGGAGAGGCTGGTCAAGGTAAAGCAGGATCTGAGAATGTTTTCTGTAGACACATCTTGGACTGAAGTAGCAGAGCGTAGGCCTGGAGGTGACTGCAGAGGGTGGGGCTCTCCAAGGATCCCCTGGGATCAGGAAATGTCTGCAATAGCCAACAACAAGTCAATACAGCAAGGCACATCCATATAGTGACTTTGTAGCCATGAAAACTTCCGCTTGTGAAAGATATTTAACAACATGAAAAATGTCCCCGTAAAACAATACAGGAAAAAGAAACATAGGAAACTATGGTATGATTCCAATTTCCTTAAAAATGTGTGCTTATTTTCACTGGCAGGAAATACACCGGAATACATGTGACCTAAAAAATAATTTTCTGTATGTTCCAAATTTTCTAAAACAAACATGTGTTACTATCATAATGATTAAAAAGAGTACAGATGTCTGGTAGTCTTGGTTAAATTATAAGTATTACTGTGCCTTTTATTTGTTATCTTACTCTCTGGGAATGTGGAGGAAATGGTTTTCCCCTGGGGTTAGGTCCACCGAGCTGGAGAACAGTATGGGCTGGTCATGAGCTGCACCCCCACAGCGGGCTATGCAGTGGGCAGTAAGGAACGGAGGAAACGCACTGTGACTTTAAGGCTTTGTTGGAAAGCACACACAAGAAAACAGAGCCAGTGAAAGGGTCTGTCCCTGAGGGCTGCAGCACGAAGTGGGACTTCATCTGGGGAAATGGTCCAGTGAGGAGGCTGTTGCTTTGGGCTGGAGCCGTTGATGGCTGGCTTTCTGGAAGAAGCCAGGAGGGATAGAGGATTCTCCTTTTCTAGTAGCAGGGGAGCTGCTGGAGTCCCAGCGCCTGTTCCCACTCCCATTTTCTTTCACTTAGTCTGTGCCAACTGAGTTTGCCCAGCCTGACACCCAGCCTCACGGTAGGTAGCGTCTTGGATGTATCACTAGCAGCCAGTCTGATTTGTTGGGTCTGGTTTTCATGCACTATAAAGTGTAGGTGGGAGGCTTCCCAGTGCAGGAAATGGCATTTTCCAGAAGCACTGGCTTTACTTTCTGCAGGCTCTGACTAGCTCCTTTCATTGAAAGGAGGGTTCCTTTTACCTCCTCCTGGCCCTGGAAACCTGTGTTCACAGTCTGCTACTTTCTTTCTCACAGTGCAAGGTTCACGCAATAAAACATGCCCTTTTGGTTTCTTTTCTCTAAGTATTGATCACCGTTCTGAATTTTCCACTCCTGCTTTTTCCTGCCATGATTTATTTTTAAAAGAGGAGGCAGGCTGTTCCTCCTCCAGCTTCTTTCCCTTTCCTTTGCTGTTTTTCATTTTTACCTTCCTACTTAAAAGAGAAAAATAGTTGAAGGATCCTAGAATATTAGAGATATAACCCAGGTCTGTATTTTTCAAACTGGGGATGAAAGTGTCTGTAACCTGCATCTGGAGGCAGTTTTAAAATACAGATTGAGCTTGCACCATCCTCCTGGAGCATTATCTCACCCAAAGATTCAGCATAGAATATTTTATATTAAAAGAAACTAAAATTTATCATGGAGTTATTTGATAGATCCACATGACTTTTTAAGTTTAAAACCAGGATTCTCAATTTAAGGACTTCAAGTAGAGGGAGGCAGTGTGAGCTGGATCCCATACCTAGCCTTGGCCATTCCAACTGCTAAAATGTTTATAAACGGCTTATAACCCTGGCCAGAGACAGAGGGTTTCTTCTTCGGATAAATTAAAAGGCCTGGAGAAAAGACCATCCTTAATAACATTTGAGAAATGCACCCCCAAATAAAAGGCACTTAATCTGTTATTTCTGCATTTTTAAAGATAGATAAATAAGCTACACTCACCTGAGTCTCAGATGAAGTACTTTGGCACTCAAATCCATGCCTACCTCTTGCATTCTGACTTTCTGTGCTCTAAGATCTGGGAAACAAACACCTACATTTCCTAGGCTTCCTTGCAGTGAGGGTATGAGAAGAAAATTTGGCTGCAAAAGTAAGAAGCACTTGGCATTTTTGGAAGATGGAAGGGAGGTGCAGCCCTCTGCCTGGTGCTGTGGGCTGCTTTTGTATGGCCAGCAAGGTTAAGAGGTTTCTTACACCAGGCTTCCTAGAGTGGTGTACAACTTTGTGGGAAGCAAGTGACTCTTGAGGTGGGGATACATTGGAGCAGCTTCCTGATCCTTGGGTTGCATCTCTGGTGCAAAGTTCCTGAATTCCATTCTTTCTGTGGCAGCCTCGGACTGTGATTTTATTTGGAAATAGAGTTGTGACAGATGTAATTCATTAAGAGGAGTTCATCCTGGAGTAGAGTGGGACCCTTAGCTAATATACCAGCATCCCATAAGACAAATGGCATATGAAGAGACAGATACACCCAGAGGGAGAGCACCGTGCAAAGACTGGAGTGACACTGTCACAAGCCAGGGAACCCCCAAGAGCTTGGAAAGGGGCAGGCACAGATCTTTCCTAGCACCTTCAGAGTGAGAATGACCCTGACATCTGATTCCAACTTCCGGCCTCCATAACTGCGAGACGGCACACCTCTGTTGTTTAAGCCACTTGTTTGTGGCACTTTATTATGGCAGTCATACTAAAGTAATATAAAAGAGCCAAAAGAACAACAGATAGTGGCCCTGGAATGACAGGGGCATTGATCCGAGTGTGCAACCCATCCATTTCACAACAGGAAGACAAAGGCTCTGGAAATGGTGTCTTTGGGAGGAAAACCAACTCCAGAGATTATTTTTTCCCAAGTGGAAGGGCATATAGGGAGCTTTACACTCCTGTTGGACAGTGTGCAAAGAACGCATGATAGCTACACAGAAAACATAGCACCAAGAACCCCAAACCAAAAGCAAACAAAGGAGACAATTATTAAACCCAGAGGTTGACACAAAAAGGAAAAGCAATAGCAGGACCCTACATGGCTCAGCAGCCCTAGCGCTGCACACCCTGATATTGACTTGGCCAGAAATCAAGATGCAGCTACCCTGGGAGGGTGGGAAAGTGGAAAGGAGGCTGCAGTGAGAGGCAGATTATTGTTCCCATAATGAAAATCAATAGACAATATGAAAAATCATTAAGGGCAAGATATGCAGCCAAAGCATTCAGTTCGAAGTAAATAACTGAAAATAGTTAAAAGAGTTTTAAGAATTGGTTGCTCAGAAAGGAAGACTTGGGGATGGGAAGAATTAGGGCTGACGACTTTCAGCATTCGTTAATTTTCACATCTTATCTTGAAAAAGACAAATGCAAAAATCCCCCATCTCCTTTTTCCTTACCCAGAGGGAGATGGAAAATGATCATCTGTGTCTACTTTCCACTGCTCCATCCTCGATGTCAGTTGTCGCACCTGACAGCCATCCCTTCAGTGTAACTGCCTTAGCCGTCTCTCTCACAGCTCAGATCTTCCCCGTCCAATTTAATCACTTCAGTCACATTTCTTATTCTTTCATGCACTCCTTCCAGTTCTCTTCATCCTTCCAAAGAAATGGGACTGGAAACCCCATGAGGTCTGCTCATGGGGCCTGCTCATGGGACACTGAGGAATGATCACCTTATGCCATTCCCTGAAGCCAGGTGCCTTCTGCCAGCTGGGGGTCTAGCCTGACCTGCAATCTTGACAAAGACCAGCTGAGTGCCTAAGTAGTTCAGCGTAACTCTTGAGTCTTGCTTCATGTGCTCCCATCGCACGAGTCTGTTTTCTGTGCTTTGTTCAACTTGGTCCTCTTTGTGGTGACCTGTGACTTGTTGGCCTTATTAAAAGTCTGTCATCTAGGCTGTAGATAAAGATGTGCAATGCAAAAACTCTCTCTCCCTCGCCTCCATACTCTTGCTCTTGATTGTTGGAAAATGGCAAACTTCAGGAAGCAAATCCTGCTTTCAACACTGCATAACCCAGTCTCAGTTTTGCACAAATACAAGAGTAGATTCAGTTATTTTGAAAGGATTGGGAAGCATACTGCTGAGGATTTCAATGGAGGGACTCCCAATGTTGCTGTCACATGCCTAAGCATTCATCCATTCGTCCACTAAGGTTTATTAAGTGCCCGCCGTGCATAAACCAACAGGCACAAAGCAAGCATTTGTTAAAGAGAACGGTGTGAGGATGATACTAACTCTATGCAGCCACGAAGCAGAGAGAGGGAGTGTGTGACAGGAGCTGGACCCCTGGCCATCCTGTGTAAGAGCTCTGGGGTTGACGACCCTTGGCCTGAACCATAGCAAGTGGCTTGTCACTGAACCTGTCACGTGGGGCAGAAGCAAATGCCTTGCTGAGGTCTCAGGTCGATTGCATCTATTGCTTCCACCTTATCTACATAGCCTGTCACTCTATCATAGAAGGAAATTAAATTGGTCCAACTTGATTTACTCCTTACACGGCTGTGTCCATAAGCTCCCCAGGCCTTCCCCCCCTTCTGGTTGACTGCACATTGATTGCTTCATGATTTGTTCTAGCATCTGCCCCAGAAGCCAGGTTACGTTTATCAGGCTCTAGGGTATGTGGTCATCTTTTTCTGCTTCCTGAAAGATGGGCATCATGTTGGCTCTTTGTGGAGCCTCTGAGCTAATGCCCCTTTGCTGTGAATGCTCAGAGCATTTCCTGGTTCCCGCCCAATGCTCCTTGCTGATTCCCTATGTCCATTCAATGGCTGGCCTGAGTCCCAATGCATTTAGATTCAGGTGTTTTTTGCAAAGATTGTTTGGGTCCATTTCAGATCTACTGGCCCTTGCTATGTCACATGGGATGGGACCAGGACTCCACTCCTGGATAACAAGTCCAAGGGTTAAACACAAAGGAAGGCACAAAGAAGAAATATCCTACTGTACATTAGCCAAAGATAGGGCTGAAGGGGGGTCAGAAATCGAGAATTATTGAGAACGGGCTTTCTGTGAGACTAACCGTCTGCTTGTGGTTGCTTTCTGAGTGGAACCCACAGACCTGGCATCAAACTGTAACATCTTTTGGTAAAGACAGAAGTAAAAAATACACATTAAGACCTCTGCTGTTTTGAATCCTTCTGTTACCTGCTTGGTCTTTTTTCCTCCATTGGGAATGGTATGTTCGTGTTTTTTCTCTTGTGTAATGTAAATGAAGAATACTTCTGGTAAAATTTCATAAAAGCCTGTCTGACCTTTCTGCCCTGTGCCTCCACAATCAGGCTACTTTTTTGTTCTGCTGTGATTTGCTTTCTCCCTCCTTTGCTCTGTCTCCTTTCCCTACCCCACCTCCTCTTACCTCCTCTTCTTAGACCCCTCATGACACTGCCATCTTGCTGTCCTTCTGCTTGTTCCTATATTTTCCCCGAGTCTCCTGGGCTGATTATTTAAAGGGCACTTGTTATTTACCATATTTCTTTACCTATTTTATTCAGAGCAGAAGATACGTTCTGCTCCAACACACACACATACGCACACACACATACACACACCCACGGACAAAATTCCAAACTTGCATTTCTGGGTGGATTTCATTTTCCACATCAGTCCATATATCAGTAGATTACCTGCATGTGTGCATTTGTTAAAGGAAGTTACTGGAATCTTTCCCCCGAAAAGGAATAAGGAAACTCTAAGCACAGCCAAACATCTCCTTCCAGTGTTGTCCCCTACCCATCTCTCCAACCCCCTACACACAGTTTTCCCCATTTCTTCTTCTTCAGTTTCTTCTTGCTGGTGCTTGGTAAATGAAGCTACACATGAGATCCAAGGCATATTAAAATCTTTGCTTATCCCTTAAAACTCTCTCCCGTTCCTGTCGCACTGCATGAACTTTTTCAGTTAGTACCCTCCCCTGGTGAAACACCTGGTCCTCAGAAGGCAGTGGCCACATTAACTCACTACGTTACTACCATGCCCCAACCCAGTCGCTGGAAATCATCTGTGAGGACTGAAGAACTGGGACATGGGCAAGTAAATTTCGATGACTCATGATGAAACTTATCATCATCTTCTAAGTCATTTAGGGAAGTGAGGTCAGGGTGAGGAGAACATCAGAGAGCCAGTTAGGGGTCCTTGAGGTTCTGAAACTGAGGGCAGGAGAGTGGGAAATGAAAGGGTATGAGCACGGACGAGCTCCATCAGTGCCACTTGGCTAGAGGGTAATCCTGCATTTCTCAATGAAATATAATTAAAGAACGATGACAAAGGCCCATATGATGACTTCACTTGAGCCACACTGCTATGTATGTGTCCTCTCCAAAACTGAGGTGGTACCAACATGATAGAATTAAAAGGAGGGTCTTGGAGAAATTGTGAAGTCAGGAGGGCTTCCGCTTTGTGAATGGGATTGAGGCCTTTATTTATTTTTTTAAATTAGAACTTTATGATTATACATAATAGCTGGATTCATCCCAATAAACTCATACGTGCATGGAAATCAATTTTGGTTCATAGTCCTCCCCTTTCTCCTTCTTTTTCCCTCCTGTCCTCCACCCCCTCTTGCCTTCTCCTTCCTCCACTCTGTTAGCCTCCCTTTCACTCAGCTCTTAATTTGTCATTGACTGCTTCTTTATGTAATCTTATCCTTCCCTTTCCCTTTCCTCTATCTTACTCTAGCTTCCACATATGAGAGAAGATATTCAACCTTTGAATTTCTGAGTTTGGCATATTACACTTATTATGACATTCTCCATTTCCATCCGTTTACCAGCAAAGTCCATCATTTCATTCTTTTTAATCACTGAGTAGAACTCCTTTGTATACAATAAATACCACAACTTCTTAATCCTTCAATCTATGGATGGGCATATGGGTTGATTCCATAATTCAGCAATTATGAATTGTGGTACTATAAATGTTGATGTGGCTGTGTTGCTGTAGTATATCAATTTTAGATCCCTTTGGAAAATACCTAGGATAGCAGGGTCAGGTGGATTAAGGCCTTTATAAAAGAGGCTTCTTACAGTGCTTGGTTAGCTTGACCTCCTACCTTCCACCATGTGAGGCACAGTGTTCCTCCCCTCCAGGGGATGCCACAATGAAGTACCACCTTGAAAGCAGAAAGCAGCTCTCACCAGACAATCTAATCTGCCAGTGTCTTGATCCTGGACTTTCAGCCTCTAGAGTGTAAGAAATAAATGTCCATTCTTTATAAATCACCCAGTCTATGCTATTTTGTTATAGCAGCAACACAGACTAATACACAAACCATCATAAGGTAGATGATGCACATCTTCCAGAATACCTTGAAGTTCACTTCTAAATTACTGAAGGGAAGAGCTGGGGAAGTTAGAGAGCCTTCCAGAAGGCACCAATGTGGGGAAATCTGCTTTTCCACTCAGCTAAAATTCTCCTATGCCTGTTTCCAGTTGACTGATACTGTAAGAACCACTTCTCCCTAAAGCAGTGGTATTTTCAGTGGTATTCCTCAAACTGAGTTGCCTGCAAAGGAAATTGACATAAAGCAGAATTCCCTCCTCCCAAGTCCTCACATCCCAACCAAATCAATGCCTTGTGGTTGGCTCGGTGGTTCTCACTCTTGGCTGCACATTATAACCATCAGGAGAGCTTTTCAAATTCCCATCCCAGACCAATTAAACCAGAGCCTCTTTGAGTGGAACTCAGGCTGCAGAACTGCTCAGGTGACTGCCATGTTTAGCCCTGGCTGAGACCACTGAATTTGCTGATCTGTTTCTGGCCCAACCGAATGGGGCCAAGAGGCCTGTTGAGTCTTTCTTCCCCTCACCCCCGTGCATTGGCTCTGTCACTAATTCCAGTGGTAGTCAGTCTTTCTTGTTTGTGTCACACTTTTGAACCCAGAGATTTCTGGCAACTTGCTTGAAGTGATTCAAAAACTCAAATTAACACTAATGAGCTGGCACTTAGTAGCATGATTGGCACTAGCTTATTTATACATAACCTATAACTGCCCCTGTAATTTGCTATTGTCACATGCCATTGATGATATGCCATCTCCTACTGGGCTGGAATAACCCAGCCTAACCACACTCTGTTGTATACATGCAAGGCAATGTTCTTATTTGCTCCAGTGGACACTTCCTCTTTCTCGGGCATCTACTTCACATTTTGCAGGTGGGTTTTGCTTGTTTGTTTTTACCTATTTCTGCCAAGTTCTACTCAGTTCTACCCACAGTGCAGAACAATGTTTATTGGCACCAAATCGTTTACAAAAGAATATACAACTAATTAAGATCTTCATGGTAAAATTGCATATGATATATAGCATATCTGCATTTTCTATTTATCTACCCAAAATATGAATTGCTGGTAGACAGTCTCCAAGATAACCCTCAATGGTGCCCAACTGTTGGTATTCATGTTGTGGTGCCAGACCCTCATCTTGACTGCAGACTCAGTTTAGTGTCTTGATTCTATGGGATTCCACTTATGAAGCTAGAATATAAAAAACTGAGCATTGTCTCTTGCCTCTCACTTGCTTTGAGGGAAGCCTACCTCCATACTGTGAGTTGTCCTGTATAGAAGTCCCCAAGTCAAAGAACTCTGGGGACCTCTGGCCAACAAACATCAAAGAACTGAGGTCCTCACCCCGTAGTCCATGAGGAAGTGAATCTTGCCAAGAACCACATGAGTGACTGTGGAAGTAGACTCTTCCCCAGATGAGCCTTTGGGTGAGACCACAGCCCAATCTGACTCTTGGTTGCCATCTTGGGAGACTTCTGGAGCACAAGCATCTAGCTAGGCTGTATCAGATTCCTGACCCACAGAAACAGAGATAATAATTGTTTGTTATTTCAAGTTGCTTAGTTTTGGCTTAAAATGCTGCTTAGAAATTGAAAATAATCCATGTATGTAATGATATTTTTGAAACTACATTTTTTAAGAAAGAGGGGAGAGTGAGAGAGAGATAGAAAGAGAAAAGCAATTTTTATTTAGTTTTTCACGTAATTTTCATTCCTAGGACCCTTCATTGCGTACGTGGTGCTGGGGTTTGAACTCGTGTACTTGCGCTTGCCAGGCAAGCACCGTAACCACTGAGCCACCGCTCCAGCCCTTGAAACTACATTTTAAAAAATTCTAGAAATGAGTTTACTGACAAACTAAAGCACTTACTCTTTTACTTTGATTCCCCCCTCCTGTCCAGTTCTTTTTTCCTGACATCGCCCAAACTAGTCAGATCCAAACACCCGGATTCTGGCTTTTAATTAACCACAGAATCCCCTGCCTCTCCAGGCCTCAGTTTCCTCTTTATGAAAAGGGAGCAGACAAAACCACCAGGGCTTTTCTCAGTCCCTCCTGACACCCTCCCCTCCCTCCGTGCAAGGTCCGCTGCCTGTGCCTCTCAATGACCGAGTGTTTCTCTGTGGCTTCCTGCATTTGTTTTCCTACTTTTCTTTCCTCCTTGCTTTTGACATAGGGACTCAAAGACTATGGTATTCACATTCTGGAGAAAATAAATAAAACGAATCTGAGATAGCTCCGAGGAGGAGTATATAACAGAAATTCAAACGCAGCACTTGGACTTGATATCAGATGTAGGAAGTGTCTCAGTCGTTAGTCCACCCCCTTCAACTGCTGCAAAGATGGAAATAAGAATTTTTGAAAATACAGCTGTCACTAAAGTACCACACTGCAGAAAGCTTCTTCTTAAAGTTCAGTATCTGAAGTAATTTGCGTTGCTTGGCCTTTGGGTGAAAGGTAGTCCCACTTACAAAACAGAGGCTGAAATGAGCTTCTAGACCTCTCCAGACTTCCTGTCTTCTGTCTTTTAGGGCCTCTGCCAGCCAGTCAGGCATAATGAGAAATTGGAATGGTTCTTTCAGAGTCCAAACCCACTGACTGTGCTGGGAATGTGCCTCTATGGTCATTAATGGAGTTAGGCATGCTGAGGGAAAGAGGATCAAATTAATAGCTCCAACTTCCACTCTGTAACCCTAGAAAAGCAATCTGGTCAGCAGTCGCTTTAAGGAGAGAGAAACCACAGAACTCTCTTTGTCTTCTGGTGATCCAGAACCTGCCTGGTTTTCCCTCTAGTGTGGCTCATTATGTAAGCCCTAGGCGATTCCCCTACAAGCCTAATAGAGATATTGAACCCCAAGTGTTCACTGGGACTGAAATCTAAGTGACCCAGTCAGTGGTCATGGCATTGTGGTCCTTGCAGCTAACAGATCCCAGGCCAGACTCGCTTTTGCTAGGGCTCCCCTTTGATGCTGTAATGAATGCTGCTCAGTCATTCAGTTAGTCTCTGGCTCTTGCTTTGACAACAGTCCTTTATCTTTTGGTGAGGTCCTTCCCTTCCTAGCAGGTCACAGCAGCAGTCATAGAACAGTACTGATAACAGCTGGACATTATGTGTACTTTACCTTATTTAAATTTAAACCTGTGGGTAGGCATTATTAAACCCTCGTAAGAAGCAAGAAGGTCGAAGCATAACAGTGTAAGGTCATCTCCAAGGACACAGGCAATAAATGGCAGGCCTGGGAATCTGGACTGCACTGTGCTGTGTACTTCCCCAGATCCAAAGGTGCACCACACTGTCTTGGAAATCTCCTTCCACTGTCAGAGAAGGATGGCCAAGTCCAGTGATTCCCAGACAAGCTGAACGTCAGAACATCAGAAATGCAGGATTGCCAGGTTCCCCTACCTCCTGAGACTTTCAGGTTCAGGTGCCTGGGATGGGCCTCAAATCTGAGTGTGAATCAAGGTTCTTGGTGGTTCTGACACAGCCAAGTTATACACTGATCTTTTGGAGCCACCAGCCTGAAAGGCCCTAAAGTTCCCTTACAGTACTAAGACTCCATGGCAGGAGGACACTTAGGGAACTGTTTGGTCCCCTCTCTGAACTCACAGTCAGATGTCACCTTGCTGGACCCAGCTACACCCACTCAGACTCAGGCTGACACAGACACACTGTCTCCGTTCTATGCCAAACCCCACTGCCCTGTCTCTGCTTGGGCTCTCATCTTCAGTAACTTCCCTTGGAACTTGGCTTCCTGTTCCTGTCATGTCATCCTTCCATGTCTGTATTTTCTAAATAGATAATACATACGCACATAAATCTCCAGAGTTACACAAAGGTTTTTGAGAAATATTTTCTTCCCACCTTATCAGCCAGCCACTCATGTCTCATCCCCCAAAGAACCCCAGACATGTTTCAGAAAAAAAATATATAAATGGTAGCTCAATGCTTATTCCATTTTGATTTTTCCTTATTTTGTGGGAAAAGAGTTTTAAAAATTGTTCCAGATCAGTGCATAGAAAGTTCGGCAGCTAATTCTCCATTGCATGAGCCTGCCATAATTTGCTTCAGCAATCTTCTATGATGAAATATTTAGGCTATTTTTCACCCTTGACTACTACTGATAACAAAGACAACAGTGATTGTTCTTATACATAAGTCATTCCCAACATGTACGAGGATGTCTGCGGAATAAATTCACATAAGTGGAATTGTAGGTCAATACAGGTATGTTGTGCTTCTTAACTCTGATTTCTCATTCTCTCTGAGTCTACTTTATAATCCCTGACAACCTGGAAAACAGCTCAGACTTCTGCACACTTATGTCCCTAACCTGGTTTTCTGAGTTCCTATGGGTCTTGCCAGTCCACTCTCCTTAATCTACTTAATAAGCTCCCTGCTTAGCCTGATCTCAGCCTCTGAAATTCGGATTTCTGCATTTCAAGTGAGTGAAAAGGTTTTTTTTTTCTCTGTATGGTCTTGTTCTCTAGATCCTGGAATAACCTTCTTTGCCTAGATTTAAACTTCTTGAGCATCCTTTCCCATGCTGATGAACTTTCAGTTGCCTCCTCTGTCCTTCCAGGTTCTTTTTCTGTTTCAACTGAACTCAACTCTTCACCTTTCTGATCTGGCCCACCATATTGAGGCTCAGGACTCAGCACAGTTTGTATGATGTGGACCATCTCCCGATAAAACGACCATGTAGATGAAATTTGTCTTAGAACCTTTCTACCACACTATCTGAGCCATTTCATGCCTTCAAAATGCTCCCTGGCTCCCCAGGGCTTCCCCTAGGCACTTTGCCTGGATTTTCTGTATTTAACAGTGTTGCATGTCCCAAATTTCAGACAGGTACGTTCCTGTCTTACCTTATCCTCATTGGCAATAATGCCATTAGTGTAAAAATGCTCCTGGAGACATTTTTGTCTTGGTATAGAAATCATGGAGATATGTTTGCTGAAGATCCTTCAGGGATGGAAGTTCTCAGGACAAGGTGGGTCAGGGGTGAGAAATTTAAGGGAAGGGTGGCTCTTGGCAGAAAGAATACATGCAGAGAGCAGAGGTTCCAGGTCCCCACTTCTCACTGTGTAATGCCAAATGCCACTCACTTTGCAGAACCCAAGTTTCCTTGTAATATGGTTCCAACAGTGATATTGAGGTCAGCTAAAATAATTGATCAGAAAGTGCTTTGCACCCAGGGAAGACTTGTTCATGAACAAGGTATTGTAACTTTTTCACTGCGTCCAAACCACTGACCTACCAAGAAGGCTCACCTCTCACAGATCAGCCACCTGGCAAGAAGGAAGGAGGGAAAAGTCGTTCTCTCTTGCCTCCACCCCATCCTCTAGAAGATACTAATAGAAACAGATCAATGATGCGCTCATTAAAATCTTTACATCTTCAGGATCAATGTTTTGTGTTGTCTAAAAATTAACGTCCATTAGATTTGTACAGTGTTAACTTTTGTTGTTACAGATAGCTATTCAGTGTGAATTTGTTTTCATAAATTTTAGACATGGAAGGGAATTCTCTGTTTCTGATCAGTTCTCCCTGATTTTGGAGGAAACGTTTCTTGTATCTGCTATTCACACTGTATCTTTCTGCATGTTTAATGAGCTGTGGAATCTTCAGGATTCTGAGAAGTGTTTTGGTGCTTCTGAGAGGAGAGTTGAGGG
The DNA here is from genome assembly GCA_004027875.1 of Aplodontia rufa. Classification (NCBI taxonomy): domain Eukaryota; kingdom Metazoa; phylum Chordata; class Mammalia; order Rodentia; family Aplodontiidae; genus Aplodontia; species Aplodontia rufa. Next base: position 44,692 of record PVKS010010673.1, read on the forward strand.
CTTCCCTCCTCATGGACATGGGATTTCCATAATTCTCCTGGCCAGAGCTTCCTTCCTGAATTGTACAACCAGGGGTATAACCAGGGTGTCTTGGAGGTAATGCTTTCTTTGTTCCTCTGTTGACCTGTTTTTGTTCTGACATGTACATGTTCGTTACTATTGGTCAGGTCATCGCATCCTGCGTGGTTTCAGGCAAGGCAGGGATTATAGGAATAAGTGTTCTGTCCTAAACCAGAATAATATTAAATGAAAATAAAAATGAATGCTTCTTTCTATGACAGGTTTGGTTTTTATTCTCCCCAGACCAACTCAAAAGAAAATAAAATTCTAAATTCCAAAAGCTCATCCATTTTTTAACTTGTTCTCTACAGCAAACCTAGGAGAAAAGCATTTTGGGGAAAGCAGAATACTGAGAAGTGAAAGAAGTGTTTTTCAAGGCTACATGATTAATAAGTAGCCTGACCAGGATCTAGGAACAATAAAATGAAAGCAAATGTCCTTGAGAACATAGTGTTGAAACTGAGGACAAAGCTGGGCCAGCATGTGTGGTATTATGGTTTAGATATTAGGTGTTCCCCCCAAATTTCATGTGTGAGATAATGCAAGGTAGTTTGGAGGTTAAATGATTGGATTGTGGGAGCCTTGACCTAATCTGTGTGTCAATCCCCTCACAAGAATTAACTATAGGCAGATAGGGCATGACTGGAGGAGGTGGGTCATTGGAGGTGTGCTTTGGGGCTTCTCTCTCTCTCTCTCTTTCTCTCTCTCTCTCTCTCTCTCTCTTTCTCTCTCTCTTTCTCCCCTTCCTGGTATCATGTTCTTAGCTGCTTTCCTCTGCCATACACTTCAGCCATGATAGTCTCCCTCGCCTTGAGCCCCAATGAATGAAGTCAGCTATCTATGGATTAAAACCTCTGCAATTTTGAGCCCCCAAATAAATTTTTCCTCCTCTAATTGTTCTTGTCAGGTCTTTTGGTTACAGTGGGGAAAGAAACTGACTAAAACAGAAATTGGTCCCAAGAGATGGGGTCGTTGCTGTGACTAACCTGATCATGTGACTCGGAAGCTTGTGGAGCTTTTTGGAATTTATGGGAGGAATTTTGGAAAGTTTAGCAATGAAAACTGGAAAATCTTTAGAATTTTGTAAGTGGACCTTAACAGGCAATGCTGGTGGGAGTTCAGAGGACCAAAATGCCAATAGGACTGTAGACAGTAAGGTCAGGGCTTGCCAGGTTTCTGAGAGGTAGGAGGACCCTGTTGGAAACTGGACTAGAGGTCATTCACGCTTCATTCTGGCTAAGAAGTTTCCTGCATCCTGAATCTTTCTATAAGGGTTAAAGGCAATGGATTTCTTAATCTGGCAGAAGAAATTTCTAGGCAGCATAATATTCAGGCAGTGGTGTGGATACTGCTGATGGCTTTTAGCCAAGTTTGCTGTGATGATCAGAAGCAGAAAGCAAAGATTTGAAAAACTTGTATTTTGGCCTGAAAACTGGGGATAAGGAAGGTGTGGTTCTTAAAGACAATATAGCCACCACCAAATAAACACTGCTAAATGCTCTGCCCAGAGACAGTAGGAACGATGCCTTGAGGGCATCTCAGGAATTGGCAAGACCACAACCATCTCAAGCTCAAGGGATACAATTAAAACTTTCTTAGAGCAGAGACCGGCGGACACCCTGCTTGCACACGGCAGCCTAGGAAGTTTTTTCACCATGCTCCGTCACTCAGGAACTCAGAGGCTGCTGCAGCCATGGTCCCTGGGGGTGTGGCCACTGCTCAAGATGGCAGCAGACTTTGGAGGCAACCACGCAGTGCTGGTTCTGCAAGAATGCAGGTGCTGGAGTTACGGGGTCATGGAGACTTCCACTGAGATTTCAGAGGAAGGCAGACAAAGTGCTGCAGGAGTGGAGTCCCTGTCACAACCCCTGAGAGGGCCATGCGTGGAGATGTGAGGAAGAAACCAAAGGTGCAGTGAAGATCCCCAAAATTAAGAGATGCCAGTAACGTGGAATGCCTGCCAAGAAAAGCTGCGGAGAGATGCCATGTGGGCTGCAACCAGCAAATCCATAGGAACGGAGCTTCACAAGCCCTTTGGAGAGAACTCAGGGTGCCCTGTGCCCCAGAAGCTGGACATGGAATTACAGGACTTGTTTGCCCAACTGGATTTTGATCTTGCCTTGGACCTCTCCCTTCTTTTTTCTCCCCTTCTTCTTCTTCTTCTTCTTCTTCGAGAGAGAGAGAGAGAGAGGGAGACAGTGTGAGAAAGAGAGAGAAAAAGAGAATCAAGTTTATTTAGTTTTTCATGTAGCTTTTGTTGCTCGGAGGCTTCATTGTGTATGTGGTGCTAGGGTTCGAACCCATTTCCTCACACATGTCAGGCATGTCCTGTAACCACTGAGCCACTGCTCCAGCCCCACCATCCCTTCTTTCTATGCCCCTACTTCTAACTTTTGGACTGGAAATGTTTACTCTGCAATTTTATATGTTGGATACACCTAACTTGCTTTTGACTTTTACAGGAGATCATGATGCGAGTTTGCGCGAGGAGTCTATGGACTTTTATTTTTGGGGGAAATCCTGGAATTGTTGAGACTATCAGGGTTCTCGGAAACAAATGAAGTGTATTTTTGCAGTGTGAGATGAGCAATGCATTTTGCATTGAGAGATGGGGGTGTGAATGTTATGATTTCGATATTAGGTGTCCCCCTAAAAGCTCATGTGTGAGAAAATGCAAGAAAATTTAGGGGTGAAATGACTAGATTATGAGATCCTTAGCCTAATCTGTACATTAATCCCCTGCTAGGTATTAGCCAGGTGGTAACTGAAGGCCTATAGGGAATGACTAGAGGAGGAGGGTCACTGGGAGTGTGCCTTTGGGGTTGATATTTGTTGTAGAAAGGAGAGTTCTCTCTGACTCTCTGTCTCTGTCTCTCTGTCTCTGTCCCTCCATCTCTCTCTCTCTCCTTCATGGTGTTATGACCTCATCTGCTTTCCTCTGCCACACATTTCTACCATGATGTTCTGCCTTCACCCCGAGCCTCAAGGAACGGAAGAAGCTGTCTGCGGACTAAGACCTCTGAAACTGAGAGCCCCCAAATAAACTTTTCCTCCTCTAAGTGTTCTTGTCAGGTCTTTTAGTGGCAGTGGTGACAAGAGCTGACTAAAATATGTAGTAAGGGGTAAATTCTGCTTATTGTGAGAAGACTGGGTTTTGAGTATTCCATAACAATAGAACTTTGCAAATTAGTGGTCAATAGTGTGGGTGTACCATAACTTATTTTAACGAGCTCGGAAGATTTGGTAATTCTATCAGAACTACAGTGTTGTCATATCCAGCTATAGTTTGCCAACTATACATATAAAATTATGAATAATTAACAGTCAACTATATATATCAATCTGTGTGTAAGGATATCTACTCATATTACATGCTCACATAAGTAGTAAGTAGTCTCTTATTTGCCATTCATCTATGATGCTGTATTTAGATTTTTAAAATGAATCTTGCTTTCTTAATCTGAGAATTTGTTTAAGTTTTATTAGTCTTTCAACCAACTGTAAAAATATATTCAAAATCCTTAAACTCACTTGTGTGTGTGTGTGTGTGTGTGTAACTTTTTTGGCATTTGGGTTTTGGTCCTCACATTTATTCAGCTCCCCTTTCCAACCATCTCTCTAGAACAGGAATCTTACCATCTGGAAGTAGCTATAGAGGTCAATGGTATTTTCTGTATTTTTCCACAATTCTTTCAAACACAGTACTCCAGTTTTGAGGGAGGAAAACTGAATTCCCTTTGGACATAAGTTGAAGATGTCTGTTAGAAACCCACGATGAGATTCTTGCAGATATCTTCTATTCCTGTCTTCCTTTTCCAAACCGAGACTCCTTAGTTCTATCTTCAGATCACATAGTTATCAAACTGCTTGTCATCTTGTGCCGCTACTCTAAGAAACACTCTGGTTTTTCAAGTTTTTTTTTAATGCAACACCCAGAGTTTAATATAATATTTCAGATAATGATTTACAGCAGGTTGGACAGGTTTGTTCTAGAACTTGGAAACTATTGCTAATGTCAGTGGTGCCCAGATAATATTCCCCTTGAGTCTTGCCTTTCTGGCGGCTGCGAGACTCGCTTCTATCTGTGAGCACCTGGATGTGTTGCCTGAGGGCTTTCTCCGGCTATCGGAGCCCTCTTTGTGCACAGTCAGAGGTGACAATGAACCAATATTCCACAGAGCAACCTTTCACCAACAACTAAGGTGAGTTGGAGTATAAATGTCACAGCTGTCTCACTCTCGTGATGACCCTGAGGTTCACGTTCCCCACCCTTTTCTGTTGCTGTGACTAAAATACCTGAAAAGAATAATTTTAGAGGAGGTAAAGTTTATTTGGGGGCTTGCAGTTTCAGAAGTCTCAGTCCTTAGAAGGACAGTTCCATTCCATGGGGCTTGAGGTATGGTGGAGGAAAGTGGCTCAGGGCATTTCAATCAGGAAGGAGAGAGAGAGAGAGGGAGGGAGGGATCACTCTCCAGACACTAAATATATACCCCCAACTCATGCCCCAATGAACCACCTCCTCCAGTCGCACCCTACCTGCCTTCAGTTACCCCCAGCAACTATCAGGGAATTAATTCACTGATTGGCTCTTATTACCCAATTATTTCACCTCTAAACTTTCCTGCATTTTCTCACACATGACCTTTCAGGGTACAGCTCACATCTAAACCATAACAGGCACCATGCTCCTGATATTATCACAGTTTCTGACTCGATAACAGTTGTAGACTGCTTTTCTGTCTCGCTTACCCCACCCCATATAGGAAGAGGCTTCCTGGGGTAATCTCCCCAGTGAATTAGTTGTTCTGGAAGTCTTATCTTCAGTTCTGCTTCTGAGGGTACACAAACTAAAACAGAGTCTAGCATTGCGTTAGCTTCCTTAGCATTCACATTATGCTGCTTGTTTTCCTGATCTTATGATCATAAACAGCCCAACCATTTTTTCATGTCAACTACTACCAAGTCATATTTCCCCAATGCTGTGTCTTTGCTATTGATTTTTTGTAACCCTGAACTCAGATTTTATGTTTATTCCTGTTATACTCTTGGCTTATTTCCATATTCTAACCTAACAGAATAACTTTGACTATTGATTTGTTCTTTTGCTGTGTTATCTTTCCCTCCCAGACATGAGTCATATTTGGAAATCTGATAAGTCTGTCTTCTGTACCTTCATTCACTTCTTTTACAAAAATTATTGAACAAGATACGATTAGAAACTGCTAAACTAAACTCCTCCCTGGATTCAATCATCAAGATTTTTGCGGTAAGAATCCTCACTGATAATGATTCAAACTATCTGCATGAATTCAACCCAGATTTTACAGATTTGTCCAAAACAATGTCAGGCAGGATCAGCCCAGTGGCTTTGCTAGGTCAAGGATGATCCGTGTTTAGGTCAGGCCTCTGACGTACCAGCCTATAACTTGGGAAAGGAGAATTTTGTTTGTTATTAGCAATTTCATGTTACCCACTAAGAACCATGAGACTCATTTCCAGAAGCTCCCAATCTTTCTTTGAAAAAACTGTTCTAGTATTTTGCTAAGAAGCTGTGCATGTGTGGTGACAGTGTGATCTAGACTCTACCTATCCCTTTATTTGAGAATAAGGACTTTTACTAATACCTATTTTTGTATCCTCATTTCTCAATTGCTTAACAAAGCAGTACTTAACTGCTACTAAGATCATATTTAGGGCAAAGAATGTGATTTTTCTAGAGACATCAGCCTATGTCACTTGGTGCATGCTTCCTGTTATCCCTCACCACCTCCTCAGCTAAGATCTCCCCCCTGGGAGGGTTGATCAGCTGAGCTCTCCCCACCACTGGGAGGGTTAATTCTTTGTACAGAACCCAGTTACCCAGTCTCATCCCTCTTTCTAAGTCTGAGTCCTCCCTCCTTCATTCTTCTTACACCTAACAACTGTTCTAAAGCTTTTGCTATTCTATAGATCTCTTTGGGACCACAGACTCCCTCTGCCCCAGCCTTTCTGCCTCCCGCTGAGCAGCCTGCAGGGCTCTGACACCCACACTCTGCCCTGAGTCCTCTGTGCAGCCCCAGGGGTGGGGTTTGGTTCTGTTAGCCTCTCACTTCGTATTCACAGAGCTCACTCACATGCAATACCCATGCATTTTGCCCAATACTCCCCTTGATAATCTTCTAGTCAAATCCATTTTTCCTCTGAGGTGTTAGGGTGAGGTGGGCATCTCCTGCCTTGATCTTTTCCACCTACCATCAATTTTCCTCGCAGGTATCCCTCAGTTCTTTCAGAACTGTAAGAAGACTGCTTCTGGAGACTAAAACTACTTTGAGAGACAGACAGACCCGTAGTCAGGTTTGTGCCCAACACACAACCGCATCCTTTCAGGCCAATCTGTGCATCTGGAGGACTAGAGGTGAATGACAGGGTGTCTTTTTTCCTTCCTTCCTTCCTTCCTTCCTTCCTTCCTTCCGTCCTTCCTTCCTTCCTTTCTTCCTTCTTTCCCCAGGAGTGGGGCTCCTTGACATGAACGTTGTCTAAAATGTGCTTGATGAAGGACAGTGCTGGAGCTGCTGCCTGGGTTGGAATTTGGTTTCCTGCTCCAGGCTGCCTCCCTTCCCAGCAGCCCAGCTCCTCTACAGGAAGCCTTGGGAATCCAGCTGGCAAGGAGGTCTGCCGTCAGACTGCTTTCTGCTGAGTAACTAAGGAAGAAGCAGCCAGTATGTGACCAGAGACCAGAGAGAATATCCCCGGAGCTCTGCTCTGCTGAAAGAGTCTGTAATGGACACCAGCCACTGCCACAATCGGTGGCAAATGGGATTGAGGAGCAGGGAAGTGGGAGGGGAAGCGGTAGGAGGAAGGGGGAGAAGGGAGGGAAGGAGTAGCCAGCCAAGATTCCTGACTCCACTCCCAAATCCCTTTGCAAACCCATTACCAAAATTGATTTTAATAAGTGAAAGATTTACCTGGGTCGAACATTGTTTTTAACTGGCAGCAATTAATTAATTAACCATCACTAGCCTGGACATCATAATGGGATGATATTTTGATGCTAACACATTATTGAAAAGGACAAGCCATTTTTTTTCCAAGTAATCAATTAATCAGCCCCCAATGAAGATTCAGACCACTGCCTGAGCTCACAGACTCTCAGAGCTTCCTCTGCCAGGACTCCAAATCCCCATGTGAACACTCGGTGCCCTGTTAAGTAGTTTGAGTCAAGTCTATCAATGTTAACTTGGTATTTTTTTTTAAATCACAATAGTTAACTTTAAGAAATCTCTGAAACATCATCTTCATAATTAATAAATGAAAAATGTTCCTGCAGCTAATCAATAAAGTTGTTAGAGAGAATTGATCGGATGGGGAACTCTTTTTGTGGGTACAATTTTTCACCTATTCAGAACAAAAGACTCCCCAGAGGGCTGTCAACATGATAGACACTTTGAAGTCTGACCCAAAAGGGGAAAAAAATAGGAAGATGATTAATTAAAATCTCCGGGAGTGACACCTTCCATTCTGTTAGCAGAGGCTGGGTTAGGTGTGGAAGTGGCTAATGGGAAACTTAGGAAGAGGTTAGGGCAGCCAGGTGCCTGGGTTTTCCCTTCATCAGAGGCTGTGCCCTGGACAGACTAGAGTCCAGTCCTCTTTGGAAGTTAAAAACAGGACTATGTTGTAGCAACCTGTCGTTCAAGTTTGTTAAGGTACATAGAGCCTCATTTCTATAGGTGGAATGCACAAGATACCTGGAGATCTGTGAACAGAACAATATTTTATAGATAATTTTGCTGTCTGAAGGATTCAACATGCTCAGGAACAAAGAAGTTTGAGTGCTCTACTGGGTCCCAAACCTGATTTCTTCACAATTCTTTGCACAGATTTTTGGACTCATGAACATCTACTAAATCAGAATTGGTGAGACCAGGCCTGGAAATCTGTATTTTTTTTTAATAAAGAGAGAGGGACAGTGAGAGAGACAGAGAAAGAGAGAAACAACTTTATTTAGTTTTTCACATGGCCTTAGTTGCTCAACACTCAGTTGGGTACGTGGTGCTGGGGTTTGAACCAGGGTCCTCATGCTTACCAGGCAAGCACCAAAACTGCTGAGCCACCGCTCCAGCCCCAAGGAAATCTGTATTTTTAAAATGTGCCCAGAGATGTGACTGGTTCCCAGAAATGTGTGGCTACTACTGACTTTGTCCATTTCCCAGTCTCTTGGTATAAATGTGGGCCATGAATGACATGTAGCATGGCCCCTCCCCTTTACCTTTTGTGGGACAAATCGTACGACGTACTATTTATTGAGCCCTTACCTACCATGTGCCAAGCATCATACTGAGTGCCTAATGTGTATTAGTCGTTTAATCTCTGCAGCAATGGGATTATCATTACCTTACAGAGACCTAGAGAGATGAAGTCATTTGCTAAAAGTCACACACCCCAATAAAGGGCGTCAGGTTTTGAACCAAGCTTGCCTTGATCTGAAGAATGTGCTTTTACCATTACAACATGTTGCTCCCAGCAAGTGACTGGCAGCCAGGAGGACACAGGGTAGAGTCACGGGCTGGACACTGTGAATATCCAAATTTTGAATGAAAGACCTTTAAAGCAAGTGGCCTCTCACTTCCAGACTCCTAGGTCTTTAGCTCACTTGACTAAGTGGATAGAAGTAATATGTTCTCCTTTTTGTAGAATGCTTGCTAACAGTCTCCTTCAAGCTACTAAAGATAAACATGGGAGGGAACATTGATCAGAGGAATGGCTGTAATTTTCCCAAAGCTCTTTTATTAGAGTCATTATAACTTAAATAACCAGGGGCCATAGGTGTTCTTGGAGTACTATGACGTATGCTAAAATTGCCAGCTATAGGACCTACCTCAGATCCACTGAAATAGCCAGGCAATTTGCATTTTCAAAGCTTACCTGGTCAAGTTTGAGAATCACTGATATGGGACTTTCCTCAGTGCCTCATCTCACATTCACTAAAATATGTTGATTCAGTGTGATAGAAAGTGTATTAGGGAGAATTCTAGTCATCTACTGCTGTGTAACAAATCACCCCAAACAGTGGCTTAAGACCACCAGATGTCTAAAAACAAACATTTATTTAGTTCACCTATCTTCTATTTGAGCAGATATTTCAGGGATGGCCCATCTTTGCCCCAGGGAACACCAGCTGTGGCTGGGATGGAACGGAGCTGAAAGATTCACTTTCAAGATGGCCGATAGGTTAGTACTGGATGTTGACAGGAAGATCAGTGAGGGCTGAATGCCTGGGACCTTCATTCCTGTCCTTGTAGATTTATCCATGGCTTACTTGGGCTTCCTCACAACCTGGTGACTGGGTTCCAAGAGTATGAGTTTCAAGAGACATGAAGTGGTAGCTGCCAGCTTCTGAGAGCCCTGGGCTGGGAGATTGCCGTAGTATCGATTCTGCCCCATTCTTTTGGTCAATCAAAGAACTCAAATTGAAAGAAAGGAGACAGAGGCCCAATCTCAATGGAAGGAGCATTGAAGAACCTGGGGACCATCTTAATTTAACAGCACCACACTGAGAATGCCTGTCTTCACCTCCTCTGCAATGGCTTATGTCATCTCAAAGGAGCACCTTTACCTTGCTAGTCTTGGGCTCTTTCCAACAAGATGTGGAAACTGGGCCACATTATTATCTGAAGATCTCTGATCCTGTGCCCACACATCGACAGGAAGAGAAGCAGGGCATTTGAGTGTAGAGAAAGGCCTCTGTAAGAGTTGTCTTAGTTCCTTGATGGTTAATATTATATTGAGATGCCTTCAAACATGTTTGAAATCTATGTCCTTGCAGGGTTTATTTAGCTTGGTGGCTATTTTAGGACTATTTCATAAATTCCCCTGAGTTCCAAAGAGGGCTGCAGAGGTTAAGTGAACTGCTGGGATGCAGGCTCAGTTATACTGCTATCCCCTCTCTCTCAGGTGGCCAGCCCAAGGACACAATCATGCAACAGCCTATTCAGAATCTAAAGCTCATTCTTCAGAAAAATGGGGGAGGAGAAAAAGAATAGCAGCTTTGGTGTTACTGAAGTCTCTTCTGTATGATCCACCCGAGAGAGTGGCAAATGTTCCCAGATTAAGGAATGGTGGGGGGGAAGGGACGGAGGAATTTGGCCAGTACATCTGTCTTATTCCCTCATTACAGTAGACGAGACAGATGCTGCTGCTAGAAGGATCGGGGAGATGAGGCCATTGCTTGGAAGACAAGATGATGAAGGACTCTTGTCAACTCCTCATGCAGGTGAGTGAGATGAGACATGAAAATGAAGCACAGCCACCTACCCAAATGCCAAGGACAAGTGGCTCCCCAATTCTGCATGGTGGACTCTGCATCACTGTGATGTACACACTGAGTTGTTGTCATTGCTCCCAGTGGATGTTGCAGGGACCTCCTCAAAGAGGGGTAAACAGAGGGGAGAGGAAGAGCAAGCAATGGAGAAGGGTCGATCTCATTTACTGAGGGATTTCTAAGAGCACTGAGGGAGTCACAAACCAGCCACAGACATCTCAGAAAGAGAATGTTGATCAAAACAGGTAGATTTTTTAATATTCCCCTTCCATTTTCATTTGAATATATTATTGTATCATTTATAGGTCATCTTTCTTTATATAATAGATGAGTTCCAAAGAAATACTTTTCTGAATAGATTTTATTTTAGATGTGCAATGAAAAAGTGCTTATTTAAAGGATCCTTGAGATAAATTATATTTCTAATGATCTGGATTGTCAATGTATATCTTCTTCCTCAATGTTTTTATTTGTAAAATAAAAAAATAAGATAATCTCTAATATAATTTTCAGTTGTAATATTCTGCAATCCTTGTAACTTGTAAAACTTTTTAAGACCCCCAAATTCAATAAATCAAAGAGACCCTGGATTTGGAAAGTCCTGTTACTGCTTTGGTCTTGCAATGTTCCTCTACAAAACTCTTTCTTTCTTTCTTTCTTTTTTTAAAGAAAGAGAGAACAGTGAGAGAGAGACAGAATCAATTTTTATTTAGTTTTTCATATGGCTGTCGTTGCTCTGAGATTTCGTTGTGTACGTGGTGCTGGGGTTTGAACTCGCGTACTTGCGCATGCCAGGCAAGTGCCTTAACCTCTAAGCCACCACTCCAGCCCCTCTACAAAGCTTTCTAACAGTAATATAAAAGTTTAGTGTTTCCTAAGCATTTTGGGGACACTCTTGCTATTTCAATTTCAATGAAACCTAGGGACTCAATTCGTCAGCACTCTTTTCATTAGTTTTGAATTACAGAAGCCCAATTCATCCTGGATTAAGCAAAATTAAGCAAGAGGTAGTGGATATACTCAGTGGTTGCAAGCAAGAAAGTTTATGAGATGAATCTTCCATAATGGACTGATCTGGGGTTCAGGTTCTAGCAGGACTGTCTCTCTTGGGTATGTTGTCCATGTTGATTTTGTTCCCAGAAGGTTTTCTCTTCAGGATGGATAAGCCCCAACAAAGGCAGTCACACATCAGTAGGGCAGCTGTGGCTGGAAGTGTTCCATCAAAGTCTGGACATGTTTTAGGCCATGTGCCTGATCCTTAACATCAGGGCATGACTGGCTAGGCCTGGGTCCCAGGACAGGGGGTGAAGTCAACTTCACTCTGAACAACTCAGACTGAATTCACATTAATCCAGCAGTGGGGAAGTTGGGGCACTATTACTGAAAGAAAATAGAGACATCTGCTGGGCAAAAAATAACACCTTTGCCCAACGGATATATATTTACCTTGCACTAGTTTCTGAGGGTGGCCATTAACAAAGTATTATTCTCTTCTCTCATAGTTCTGGAAAAGTTCGAAATCAAGGTGCTAGCAGGACCAAGCTCGCTTCGCAAGCTCTGGGGAGAACCCTTCCTGGCCTCTTTCAGTTTTTGGTGGCTCCTGGCATCTTGCTTGTGGTGACATCACTCCAAACTCCTTCCCTGTGCATTATCTCAGTGTCCCCTTCTAAGGACACCAGTCACTCAATTTAAGATTATCCTAAATTCAAGATGATTTCTTCTTGAGATCCTTAACTAATTCCATCTGCAAAGACCCTATTTCCAAATAAAATCACATTCTGAGGTTCTGGTTGGACATGAATTTGAGAGGAAAAAATACTGTTCAATCCACTAACTCACACACATACACACACACACACACACACACACAACACACACACACACATTTCTTTCAGGAGGCTTGTGGTATCACTCAAGTGGATCACAAATTAAAAGGCCCAGACAAGAATTTCTCAACCTCAGCATATGTACTTTTTGGGCCAGATAATTCTTTGTTATAGAAACTTCCCTGTGCATCAAAGGATATTTAGCAACATCCTTGGCCCCTGCCCATTAGATACTCCAGTCATGACAATGAGAATGTCTCCCAGACATTGCCACTGGGCAGGAGGGCAGGAATTGTCCCCAATTAGGAGCCATGGTCCTATCCCCAATCCAAAGTACAGTGGAGACATATAGAGTCACTTCTGGTGATGGGGCAATCTTGGTTGCAGCAAAGTCTTATAAGCTCACATGTACAAGGAAGCTCATCCCAGTTTGTGTGTGACAGTGGGCAATTGAGATTCACTCAGCTACCCTTCACCCTTCACAGCAGGAAATTTAAAAAGTGTGGTCATAGAGTAGTCTTTTACCCCACATCTTTCTTTTCAACCCACCTTTAGCCATGTCATCAGGCCAACACTTCAATTTGGTATCTTGAAGCTCAAGTTCCATAGGCAGGCAGCCTCGCTCAGCCCTCTCCTCAAGACTCACACCCTTCTCCCGCTCACAGGCTCCTTTTAATGGAAGAAAAGATCAGCCACTCATCTTTGTTTCCCTCCAGAACCCAGTTCAGTGCCTTTCACTCAAACATCATTCAATACATGTTAAATTTATTAAAAGTATAATACTATTACCTAGAATTTATCTGCTAATTCTACATAAGATATATTAAGATCGCTTGAGATCAAAATAAATGCTGGATTCTTAAGAAAATAATCTATTTTTAGAAGGTAAATATAATTTTACTTGGTTGTCCTGCATAAATAGGAAATCAGATTATTCTTTGATCTTACTTTTCCTTTTTAAAATTTAATTCACAGAGAGATGACCAATTATGGATGACCCCACAGCTTAATAATATATCTGTTAATGTTCTAAAAAAAAGAGTGAATTAAATTTAGTATTAATGGAGTTTGAATTGATTTGAGGAACCAAAGCAAATAGATATCGTACCCTATTGTGATTTAGTCCTATATATTTCTACTGCAAATTGACTTAAGCTTTGGAAATAAAGGAAAATCCTGTTCTTGAATTTTCAGAATCCATTTCCCTTGGGTCATTTCATGGTACTAGACACTTGCTTGTATAATAATGAAACATAAGCACAACAGCCAAAATGTCAGGTATGATTGGTGAGTATTCACTCGTTCATTCATTCATTTTTCCATTTATTTGCCTATTCATCCTTTGAACAAACATCCCCAGTCACCTCCCATGTCAGACATTATTCTAAGTCCCAAGGACTTAGAAATAAACTAGACATAGCACCTGTTCTCAAGGAGCTGCCAGATGGTAAAGAGGGGTAGGTGGGTGAATGAAGGAAGCGTGTGCACAGAATGCGAGTTGGGAGGAAGGTCCTCAGGGAGAAAGTGACCTTTCCATCAACACAGACTGACTCCAAGAACATCTGGGAAGGTGTCAGTGGGCAGGTGCATGTGGACATTCGAAAGCAGAAGAGAAGCTGTCCCAGAGACACCAGCCTGGTGGTCATTAGGTTTGGGGCAGGTATGAGATGCTGGGCGAGCGGCTTAGATCCCCCAGATCTTAGGCTGAGAAGATGAGGGTGAATAAGAGCCAGTCATCACCTCAGCCAACAAAGGAGACCAGGTCAGGGCCTGTTAGAACTGAAGGCCAGTCCCCAAGGCTGAGACACCAGAAGAAACCCAAGAATGCAGGCTCCAACTCTGATCAGTTCTCATACAAAGCTGTGTGACCTTGAACAGTTCCTTACACTGTCCCACTGAGATTTGGTAATCATAGGATGAGACTATAGCAGTACATACCTCAGGATTCCCTGTTGGAAGAATTAAATGAGCTAATGTCACAAAGCAGTGTCTGCTGAGAGCAGTGATGGCTGAATAGCAGCTGTGATTATCATTTTATTATTAAAGTGTATGTAAAAGCCTGGAGAGCACATTTAACCCTTTAAGTACTAGATTGTAATAGAGGCATTTGCTTATTCCAGAAATTCTTATTAAGCTCCATGATATACCATGTTTTCTGGAGAAAACAGAGCACAACTTAAGGTCAATAAATCAAGAGAAGGGCTGGAGTGGTGGCTGGGCAGTTACGGCACTTGCCCAGCATGCATAAGCATAAGGGTTCAAACCCCAGCACCACGTACACAGCTATGTGTCACATGAAAACCACATGAAATACTAAATACAAATTGATTCTCTTGGGGCTGGAGCCGTGGCTTGGCGGTTATGGTGCTTGCCCGGCATGCACAAGTACACGAGTTCAAACCCCAGCACCCACGTACACAACT